>JAUZSU010120801.1:0-18346 GCA_034780255.1 Parotocinclus maculicauda
TCTGCATGACCTCCCTGGTACTCCGGTTTCCTCCCACAGTCCAAAGACAGGCATGTTAGGTTAATTGATTACTGTAAATATATATATATATATATATATATATATGACTAGTCTTGAGATGAACTTGTGTTTGGATATAACCTTGTGAGTTGCTAAGATGGCCACTGATGCTGTTAGCGACGTTAATCAAGCCAAACAAACAATCGATTCATTTGATTCGCAACACTCGACTCCACGAACCGCTACGTTTGGAGCTGGGAACTAAAGTGTAGCGGTCACTGTTTCCCACAGAGCCGTCTGATCGTCCCACGGGTTAACACAGCAAAATGGCGGACCGTGATGAATCGGTGAGGGAGTTTGTTGCAGTTACGGGTGTTGAAGAGGAGAGAGCGCGTTTCTTCCTTGAGTCAGCCGGCTGGGATTTGCAGGTAAAGAGGACTCGATCTAGTTTATCAGTGTATTGTGGTTAACTGTTAATGTTTTGGCTGTCGGAGAAAGATGGTCGCTCAGTAGTTAGCTAGTTAGCCGGTGTAAGCTAACGAGCCGGCTGGTGAATAATGCAAGTCACTGCTGTAGAGAAAGCAGCCCGAGGTCCAGCGCTTGATTTTAATTATTAATATTCACTCAAAGAGCGTGAGGCATCAGGATGGAGCTGTAACAAACCTATTAATGGTGTTTAATAACAGACACTGTTGGGTAGCAACTGCTGTATCTTAAAGCTAATCTCAGTCTGAAGCTCGTATTGATTCGCTTAAGCGATATGCCAAAAATATCGCGATATTTAAAGAAATGTAGTTCAGATGTATCGCGATATTTGAAACAGCAGCTAAGATGCAAATAAATAATCCAAGTGAGTTATCGGCTAGATATCTAGAATATATATGTTATATTAAGTATGTAAGTTAAATTCCTCTTCATATTCATTTTTAAATATCCTCTCATTTTTGTGAGCAGTTTATACACCATTTTTGTGAGCAGTAGCTTATTATATACACAGACATGAACTTACATACGTAATTGTTGTCTTTTGTCATCCTTTGGATGAAAGGTATATTTTTAATGTCAGCCAGGTTGAATTAAATCTGCCAGTCTCCTTAAAGAACCTAGACAAGATAACAGATTAAGATTTACCCAGTGTTTGTAGGCTAAGAGCAAGTAACAAGATGGTTTAGTGGTTAAAATCCTTTTCAAATCACATGATCTTGTAAGTCTGCCACTAATGAGGACTTCAGCAAGGACCTGATGGTTAAATCCGAATCGTAGTGTTTATAATTTTCTTTACTGTTTTTGGTACCCCTAGTGAAATATTGTTCCGTTTTGTAGATTAAAGTGAATTCAGCTCAGTCAGTAAAGTTCTTATACTTTATGAAAACATTAAACAACCATCTTGGTAGGTGCCCAAATGTTTGCACATGCCAAATCTTGTTTTATCTATTAAATCTCAACGGGTGGCTCAAAGGGTAGCACTGCCACATCAAAGCAAAAAGGTCCTGAGCTGGTGGAGCGATCTGGGTCCTTCCCGTGTCTGTGTGGGTTTACTCTGGATACTCCGGTTTCCTGCCACAGTCCAAAGACATGCATGTTAACTACTTACTCTATTGACTTAAGTGTGTATATATAACTAGTCCTGATTTAACCTTGTGTGTTATAAACAATAAACAACTATTACATTTCAGCAGTACATGCAGTATGATCAGAGGTGTCGAAACGACTATCCAGTTTCAAGTTGAAACCTGTTTGACAACTCAATTTAACAAACTAGACCATTTTTTAAATATTATACCTTTTCCAAGAGAACAAAGCAACAAATAATGTGTTTTTACAGGAACAACTCTCTAAACAATGGCAATTTGGTTTTGTACTTTTGGTTCAATATCATTTATATAACTACTTATTCAACTAACTCCAGTATACAGCCAGTTGTCATTTTAATGACTTCTAAAGATGTGACAGGTTTAACTTGTATATAGCCACAATGAGTGGTTTGGGCCACCCATAAGTATATCTGCATTAAACCATTAGCCTTCATTCTATTGGTAAAAACAATTAGAACGACAGTTTGTTATTGTAATAACACTTATGAGGTCACATCTTTTGAGGTGTAAAATGTGAGAATTGTGCTGTCAAATGCGAAAAACATATAGCATTTCAAATATTGAGTTACCAAGAAGCAAAAATGCATTTAACTGTGTTAAAAATTATGAATGGTTACATTTTTATGTTAAGTTTGACAGCTGTAATATACTCTCTTCACAAATTTCATTATGGGATATTTAATTTTGAAATCGCCTCAGTTATTGTTACACATCCTTATTTATAGATTCATCGTCAAATTCATAATTTCCACTTACCATATAGATGATCTTAAACTACAGTAACTACAGACAGGTGCAATTGCAGACTGATTAATGTTTCTCTACATATTTTCTTTACAGTCCTTTAAAGTGTGCTGGTCGAAACCATATGATAGCTCAGTGTCCAGAGCATCTGTAACCTAAGGTTTAGCTGTTCTGTTATGACGCTAAAATGTTGTTACTAAAACTTACGAAACCAGTTGCTTTGCTTGTCTCTCTAGCTTGCTCTTGCGAGTTTCTTTGAGGATGGAGCAGATGAGGATGATATTGTCACCCTGCCTCAGCCAGAAAGTGGCCCGACAACTCGATCCACAGGAACAAGGCAAGTAGTGCTGTGTCATGACCAGGTGACATATGTCTCATGATTTATTCAGAATGTGCTTTTGCTAGATCTGCAAATTCTTCTTTTGGAAGTTTGTAGTCATCTTAAAAAACTATTTATTTATTCATTAATTATAGGCATATTCTTGATCAAGTTGTCTGCTTGTGTGTTCAGGTCAACAAGGCCTACATCTTCTTTTAAAATTAACTAAGCAGTTAATGACTTGTACTGCAGGTTTTACTGCTGTAGCCTGAGGTCCAGCACTTTATTTATTAATATATACTTAAACATTGTGAGGCATCAGGCTTGAGCTGTAAAAGACGTACTAATAGTGCTTGTTAACAGACACTGGCAGATACACCCACATTTATGATTAACTAACCAGTTAATGCCTTATAATGCAAATTTTAAAGCTGTACATGGAAGTAGCTTTACACTCGCTATACACTTTTTGTTTACCTACTTGTTTCTGTGCTTATTGGATAAACAAGTAAAAATTCACTGATAAAGGTTAGGTTGGACTGGAGAGCACAGACAAATGAATATAGCATTTCTCCCTGCACTGGAGCTCTGAAAGACCATGTATCTGTCTACATATACTGCTCACAAAATCAGGGGATATTTAAAAATGACATATCCCATAATGAAATATCCCCTAATTTTTGTGAGCAATGTAGTATATTTAATGGAGAGCACCCAGATGGGCAGGACATACAGACAGCAGGAAACGTCAGTGGAAGCACTTTCGTTTTACGAGCAGTGTGTTGTCCTTTCTTCCCCGCTGTCCACTGGCTGCATCTCACTCGCAACTCAAGCTGTTTTTTGTGTCTTTAATAATATGGTATATTATCATTGGAACAGATCAGTAATCTAATGTAATATTTGCTCTTCCAGTTAGTATAATGGTGCACAGAAGCCAGTATACCATCACACATTTCAGGCTGTAGCTCTTTCTTGGCTACTACAGCCTTGGTTGAGAATGACTAATGAAACAAGTAAACAGTTGATCTTCAATATAAGATAAATCCATTTATCAGGAGCTTAATGTAGCCCATACTATATATATCATAGTGGAACCTACCTCAAACATTCTTAAATTGTTTAACATTCAGTTGGGCAAACCCATTACACTGAACGTATTTTATAATTGAATAATGTACTGGAAGTGAAAAGCAAACTGTTTAGTCTATTGGCAAAATGTGACTTTTCTTTGTAACTTTTTTTTAAATTTTTTTTTTTTTTGTCACATTTTTGTTTTACTAACAATTCAAAAGAAAACATTGTACATAGCAAGCAGAAATTCAAACTCACCCCCTCCCAGCAAAAGGAAAAAAAGAAAGAAAAATAAATAAACAGACAGATAATAGTAAATAAAAGTAAAATAAAATAATCATGAATGAAAAAGATGAGTAATAATAATAGTGGTCTCTTAAATAAATTAATTATGGTCTCTTAAAGTTCTATAACTTTTAAAAGTGCAAATGGGTGCATTCTACAGATAGTGAAACCGTGGACCCTTAATCTTTGCCAGTTTTAATTGTGTCCTCACACAAAACAAAAAGCGGGCCTTCCTAGTATCTCTAAACGAATTTTGTTTTTTAACTTAAATAGTGAACACAGAGTAACTTCCATCAGGGACCTGATGCATGAAACTGAAGAGGAGGGCGAAGAGGAAGGTCAGAGGTCAGTATTATTTACATTAACGTTCAAATCGCTGCAATGATAATCGACTAGGGTTAATATCAGCCTAATGTCACATCCGTGTTTTTACAGATTCTTTGCTGGTGGGTCAGAACGCAGTGGGCAGCAGATTGTTGGTCCTCCCAAAAAGAAGAGCACTAATGAAGTGGTTGAGGATTTGTTTAGAGGTGCTAAGGAACATGGGGCTGTTCCCGTTGACAAAGCAGGCAAGGGGTTTGGAGAGTCAAGCAAGTCTAAGGTATAACTAATGAACTGTAATTGAGTGGGTGTTGTTCACACTTGGTGTGCTGATGCGCTTTTATGTAATATATTATATATCTATCAGAATGTGGAAGAAATGTGATTTTTTTTATTGTGGCATGGTTGTTGGTGCTAAACATGCTGGGATATTTTAGAAATCTGCTCATCTGCTGGGATTTCGATGCACAGCCATCTCAAAGTTTACAGAGAATGGTCTACAGGAAATGTCCATTTATCATCAGTTCTCTGGGTGAAACTGTTTTGTTAATGCCGGAGGATAGAGGACAATGACTAGACTGATTTGAGCTGATCGAAAAGGCGACGTTAACTAAATTATGCACTTGTTACAACTAAGGCATGCAGACGAGCATCTCTGAACGCACAACATGTCAACCTTGAAACAGATGGATTACTGCAGCAAAAGATCACACAGGGTGTCACTCTTGTCATCGAAGCACAGGCAGTTGAGGCTACAATGCATACTATCTCACCAAAACTTTACAATAGAGATTGGTATAAAAACATTGGCTGGTCTGTAGAGGTTAATTTCTGCTGCAGCATATCACCACCACAGGCTACTTCCAGGAGGATAATGTTCAATGTCACAAAGCTCAATTCGTCTTAAATTGTTTTTGTAACATGACAATGAAGTTACTGTACTGAAATAGCGTCCACAGTCAGCAGATCTCAATCTAATTGGGATCTGTTAAGGATGTGGTGGATCAGGAGATGGATGTGCAGCTGACAAGTGATGCTATCATGCTAATGTGGACCAACATATCTGAAAAATCTTTCAAGCACTTTGCTAAATCTATACCATGAAGAATTAAACCAGTAAAAAGCAAACTGGCTCTACTGGCGGTACTAGCAACTTGTACCTAATAAACTGTGCCCACTAATAGGGAGAAAAGAGTATCTAATTCTGCCTGGAAATTTCTCATGCAAGGATGGGGAGGAACACAAATGTTTACAGTCTGGGCAAAAATAAAATCAGAGTAGCACATGTAGAACAGGAAATTACCCCCATGACCCCATGAAAAGTGAACCCCCTCTTGATAGTGCCTTAGTCATTTAACCCTTTTAAAAGTGTTTTTTAATTAAAATAAACATCTATAGAACAATTCTGTTAATTAACATTTTGTTATTAAGTAGTTATATATGGGTTGTGTAATTAAGATAACACATTCATAAAGTAATTTAGTTTTATTTAACTGTTGATCAGATGTTAAATCATAATAGCTGTTATTGTTTTTACTCTGTTGTTTTCACTTGTTCCTGTCCTTACTGACAAACCTGTACTGCTGCTTCTGCAGCCTTTTATAGGAGGTGGTTATCGTCTAGGTGCAGCACCAGAGGAAGAGTCTGCCTATGTAGCCGGTGAGAGGAGAACTTCTAACAGTAGTCAAGATGTGAGTCAACAAGATACTAAGCTACAGTAAAACTTGTCAGGGTTGTGTAAAAATGATGTGTAAAATACACTTACTGTTCATTGTGTAGGTACATGTGGTGCTGAAGCTGTGGAAAACAGGATTCAGCCTGGACAATGGTGAAATCAGAAACTACAGTGATCCTGGAAATGCCCTCTTCCTTGAGTCAATCCGCAGGGGGTAAGTTCACTACATTGTTCAGTTAATGATGAGAGTTCTGGATTATAGATATGGTCATCTCATCCTTCAAACTGTTTTGAACTGATACATAAAAGAGGAACAGAGAAAGACTTAAGAAAACAAAATAAACTCTATCATATTGCTGGATGCCCAGCCATTGCAGCCAACAAGAAAGCAGCTGAGAAAGAAATTACCCAGCGCTACGTCCCACCCACGTACGCCCTCTACGCAGTCAGATCACTCTGCAAAGTCACATGGCAAGAGGAATGGAGTCACAACACATCAAATAAGTTATTTGAAATAACACCACAACTCAACCCTACACAGTACCCAACAAACAGACACAACCAATTCGCATAGGACACACTGCAATGACACACAGACACCTCCTCCTGGGGGAGGGAGCACCAACCTGCCACAACTGTGGATCACCACAATCATCACAATAAAACACATCTTAATCGAATGCCAACTATCGACCACATCAGAAGAAACTTTTTTAAAGCCTATAACATAAAAAGACCTCTTTGAACACAATAAGCCGCAAAGGATTTAGAGTTTTCTCATCCACCTTAATATTAAAAATCAAATATACCGCAATAACAGCTAACTAACTGAAACTAACTCCCTAAATGTACCCTCAATGCCATGTACATAGCCTTCATGAGCTAGAATGGCAATAAACACAAACAAACAACTGTAATTGTATAACTACAATACAATTTATGTCGATTCTGTAAAGTGGAACTGATAAAATGGACAACCAGTGTAGAAACGAGGAGGTGGTTTTAAAGATCGGAGTGTCCCTCATTATTTAGGGCTGAAAATAGCAAGTGTTCATAAACACAAAAATAGTTTTCATAAACACTGTCTGTGTGTATCTGAAAAGAACTGAATAGAGGTAGCAACACCATTATAGTATAGTAATAAGTCTGTTTCTCTGTCTTTCAGTTATAATAAGAGGGAGTTGGATTTCCCCAGTCTCCGAGAGTATAACGACTATCTGGAACAGGTGGAGGAAATTGGTAAGGGCTTGTTCCTGTATACATGATGTGTAGCTTTTAAGGATCTTTTGGTGGACTTCACTTTGTCAGGCTTTGTCCTATTTAAGTGATGTCTTGATTGAGAACAGGTGTGGCAATAATCAGGCCTGGGTGTGGCTAGAGATAATGTACTCAGGTGTGATAAACCACAGGTATAGTATGTTTTAACAAGGAGGCAATCACTTTTTCACACAGGGCCATGTAGGTTTGGATTTTTTTCACCCTTAATTATAAACACCTTTATTTACAAATTGTTTACTTGTGTTGTCTTTAACTACACTTTAAATTGGTTTGATGTTCCGAAACACTTAAGTGTGACAAACATGCAAAAAAAAAAAGGAAGCGGGCAAACACTTTTTCACACCACTGTATATACAAAAGATCAGACTTTGAAACAAGTAAAATCCCAAAATGTGTTATCTTTATTATTCTTGTTTATATGATCCCATATTCCACAAACAGATAAATATATTCATGAGCGGTGACTGACACTCTTGTGCTGCTTTGATCGCAAACTTCAAAGTCACTAGTCATTATTAATGACTTCTGCTGTCCCAAAGAAAGTGGGTATAATAGCTTACTTTTTGTACATACTCGAATTGGGTCAATTTAGCATAAATAAAACACCTAATGGTCATCTTTGCTTTGTGGGAGGAAACTGGAGCACCCAGATAAAACCCATGCAGTCAGAGGTTGGAATCAATACAGGGACTCTGGAGTTGTGAGGCAACCGTGGTCCTCGCTGCACCACTGTGCTGCCCTTTCGAGGTACTATGTATAGTAATAGAAGTCAGAAACTGTCTATACAGTCTGCGGGTACCTAAGTAAGTACCTTCATCCATTTCCCAAAGTAGAATTATCCTTTACAAGATAACAAGGGTAGGAAAAACTTGCGAAATTGACACCAGAAAGAACGAAAAAGAAACAACAGTTAACTACTTTACTACTAAAAATCAGTTCTCAATGGCTAGTTGGTATTTTAAAGGTCGCCACTAATTCTAGCCTCACCCATATGTCCCTAATCATGAAGCATGATACTCTGACAAAAAGGGTAAACAAGTTCAGCATGGGGGTTTAGACACAGCATGCATCACTTGGCAGTGAAAATGACTATAATGACACCACCCAGTGAAAAAAAACAAAACAATAAATCAAACTCATTTTTCCATGGCTGCCTTAGTCTCAGTGGTCCTTATGGTTCTACTGGCATTGCCAAATGTTCTCCACAGATCCACGTCTCCTAAAATACATGTCTGGATTCTCAGAATTGTCTCCTAGTGTGAGTAAATGACTGATTGAATAAGTGTCTTATGCCCTTGTGGCTTAGGGTGTATTCTGGCCTTATGTCCAATTTTTCTTGGATGGGTTCTGGATTTGCCACTACTTTTAGCAGAATAAAGTGGTTAGTGAAGATGAATGAATGAAAGACCCTGCTAATAAACTAGCAAAATGTAAGAATTAGCTCACCACTGGCACCAAAATATCTAATATAGTTTAGAATCAATTCTTGTGTTTGGATTTACAGTGAAGAAGCTGGTATAGCACAGACCTGGATCAGATAAGCGAGTGAGAAAAGGATAAAAAAGACTGTAGAGATTGAGGCAAAGGGTCATAAAGGAGCCTCAATTGTTAAAGCAATATTCCAGAGTTTACCTTTAGTGAATCCTGAAATGTAATACTGCTGGGCTGGAGAAGTGATTTTGAGACTACATTGAGAATTCAGTATACATACTCAGACAGGATGTATTTAGTCTTGTTTACTAGCTGTTTGTGGACTAGCCTCTTTTTTTTTTCTTACTGACCTTCACAACCTACTCTTGATTGGAATTTTCTCCTTGGACTACCAATAAATTAGTTATTATGGCATGCCACAACTGTTTAGTGCCAGATCATTCAGTCTTGCTGTAAAGATATTGATATATTACATACTGGTTATTTACACATTAACATATCTCTTATTTTAGCTTTATAAAAAAAAAAAAAAAACAAACAAACAAAAAAAAAAACTTTTGGAATTAAAGGTGAAGTATTGTACCCAGATAAGGATAACACGACATTAAACCAGAATAACCATAACCCATCTGTGAAACATGGTGGTGATATTATGATGGCTTGGATAGGTTTTGCTGCATCTGTTCCATGAAGGCTTGAGATGAGAATTGATGGAACAATTAATTCTGAAATACACAAATGCATTCTAGAGGACGATGTCAGAACATCTGTCCAGAAATGAATCTCAGGAGAGCATGGGACCAAGACATGGCAATAAGACAACAACCCTTAGCAGACATGTTGCTCTGCCAAAAATGGTTAAATACATTAAAAGTGAACAGTTAATAGTTAATGTTTTGGAATATCCAATTCTGATCTTAGTCCAAGAGAAATGTTGTGGAAGGAACCGAATCAAGCCGTTCTTGTGCGCAAAACCAACAACATCCTAAAGTCAACGATGTTCTAAGAAAAATGTGCAGGACTGAACTGTAAACATACTGTTTGCTGGTGATGTCAGAATGCACACTGACTTCAGATTGTGTCCCTGACTTTCACAGCAATTATTCGCCATTTCAACATTGTTTATATTTTTCAACTTGCCCTGAAAGCCAAAATTTAAACCTTCCATTACCAACTTGGCCCCTTCAACCTCACCTGACTTCTGATAATTTTCTGATCTTAATACAGTCATGCTCTCCATCAGTAATATCAAACATATCAATCCCACCCAAGCCTGGAATCCTGTATCATCACCTTGTTTCTCCAGTAGATTCCTGAATACTTACTATAACATTTGCTTTTCCACTTTCTTTAATATGATAGCACCTCTCAAGACATGCAGCTGTAACCTTCTCACGCAGTGTAACCTGGACACAGCCTGATTTTGAAGGACGATGCTATGTTGAGTGACCGTGTAAGTGCCCTGGCCTTCAAGCACATTATGTTAGGTGAAAGCAGTCATCACTCTCAATACAAGAATGCACTAGCCACTATAGCCCTGGCTATTGCTCCTAAATGATCTACTCAAAAGGTAAAACCAACCGGATTTTATGTTAATTCATGCTTATAATCAACTAAACAGGCCCATTGTCCATCACCCCTAAACATTGCTCCTCAATTGCTTGTCATTTTACATGTAAATTTGACATTTTTTTTTGGTTTACCCCTATTCCACTCATTCTCAGCGACCAACTTCTTCAGTTCGCCATCCATCTTTCCAAATGTTTGCCTGTTATTATCTATCATTCACATAACTGCTAAGTGATCTCTCCACTCATCTGAAAATCATCACTTGCACCTGGATAAATCCAATCTCATTTCAAACTGAAGATCCCTTAGTTGAATCCCGCTGCTTCTGTGCGTATATTGTTTAATAATAATTGTATACTAATTTCCATGCTATTACCATATTTTACAACATATCTGGCTTCTGATGTGATGAATCCCATTATACTAAACAGTCTTGTACTGGTATCACAGACACCCATGTAGGCATATTATTATATTTAAAACAATATTTTTGATCTAAAAGATTGACAGTGCAGTACCCTTTTAATGGAGATCACACAACAGTTAGCAAATGTATTATTGAAAATGCTATAATAATAAAAGGGTACCCTGTCTAAGTAATCAATATTGAGACCCTTTGTTTGGCTAGCATAAGGAATTTAATTCCATCAGGCTAAAGCTGACAAACTTAATCTACACTGATGACAGCAGTGTAATCTTTAATTGACCAGATTTTGCTGATATTAAGGGATGGGAGGCAACTACTTTTTTGTCAGGCCAGACAGAAGGCATATACTTTGCTTGGTGAAATTGCTTTTTGAAAAAATGCTGTGAAGAGGGTGTTATGGAGAACTTAATTTACCTCCTTTCTTAATGTAAAATCAATTTTAGACCATTATGTGGACCTTTATACAAACAATGAGATTTGTAACAATATCAACTCCCCCTCACATTTACTCATGATTAGCTATTCAATAAATAATAGAACAGCAACGACACACATTTGCAGTATCTCACAAAAGTGAGTACACCCATCACATTTTGTTATATACATCTTATTATATACTTCCATAGGATATATGGCACTTTGATACAATGTAAAGTAGTCAGTCTACAACTTGTATAACAGTGTAAATTTGCTGTGCCCTCAAAATAAGTCAACAAACAGCTATTAATGTCTAAACCACTGGCAACTCTCACACTCTCTCATAATGATAATAGGAAGTTCAACATGACACCTAATGGCACAGGACTCTCTGAGAAACTGAAAAAATGAATTGTACCTCTACATAAACATGCCCTAGGCTATAAGAAGATTGCTAACACCCTAAAAATGAGCTACAGTACGGTGGCCAAGACCATACAGCGGTTTAACGGGCCAGGTTTCATTTAGAACAGGCCTCATCCTGGTCGATCAATGAAGTTGAGTGCATGTGCTCAGTGTCACATCCGGTGGTGTGGGCTGGGGAGGGTCAGCCTCTCAGTGTTTAGACCATACTCATATTTACAAAAAATGTGAGGGGTGTTGTCACTTTTGTGAGATTCTGTAGATATGTAGTATGTGACTAAGAAAAAACAATCAGATGTTATTGGGCTAAATTAAGTCTTTATCTGGAAAGTTAAGCTATTTATCTGAATGTAACCTCACTGTTGTAAATACCAAGCTTCTCACATGACTTTAAATATCAGAACTATGTGAAAATGCTATTGCTGCAAGTTATTATTATTTACTAACTGTCAGTAGTTTCATCAAATGATTTTTTTTAACCTAATTTCTTTTTGCTGTACTGGACTGTTCATCTCACCTGAGCTACAGCCACTTGGGTTTGCTGCTGTTGTTGGCTGAGCTGTTGTTGCAGAAGCTGGAGCTGGTGGTGCATGGAGAGGGGTGTGCCTGTCTCAAGTTCACTGTGTGGAGGAAGTAGCATCTTAGGAGAAGAAAGTAGGATGTTGGCATCTTCAGTCAGCTGTACGAGAGGAACGACAGATAGAGATCTTAGGATCAGTATTTTGTACCACAGACACGTGACACCACAGTGCAAATATTAGCAATATAGTAACAGTTGGAGACTGGTTTAGAAGATGAATTGTGTCTATGAAGGGATGCACATGGTCAGCAACAATCATAAAACAGCCATGGTATTCAAGTAATGGTACTGGTATTAATATGCAAAGTGTGCAAAGAAATCTGTAGCCAGCCATAATCTCAGAGTAGTTTTCTCCCTCTCTGATGGTTGTTGTGAACACTACCTACAGTAGCTGAGCTTTATGCATTAATAAAGTGCTCAGTCAGTGTACATACACTATATAGTAACATGTTTTTGGACACCCAAAAACTACATCGCAAAATATGCTGCTACAACAGGCGTCACTCTTATGAGAATATTTTCCACTAGATTTCAGAGCATGGCTTTAGGGTCAGGCATGGATTTTAGACAGTAAGCCCTGTATCACAGTTGCAATTCCACATAATCTCAGTGGTATCTGAAGGAGTTAAAGTCGAGGCTCAGTACAAGTCTGCCCAGTTCTCCCTCAAAGTTAGCAAACTGTTGCTTTATGAGTTTTGTTTTAGATAGGCAGGACAGAAAGTTGTTGAACTGATTTGTTGGGGAGGTGAAAACCTATTAATATGCCATACTGAGTCACCCGGTTTTTAGCATAACCCACTCTATTGACAGAATGTTTCTTTGGAGATTATGCAAATATTTCAGCAGTGTGTATGGCTGAAATAAATAACACTAAGTAGCAGTAGTGTTCACACATTTTGGAAATGTTGTGTACTTGTTTACTTTATACTACTGCTATAGAACTACAAGTTCTATCTTCAAGTACTTTAAAATAAAAGCACTTTAAAAAAAATAAAAAAAAATAAAAAATAAAAATAAAAGAAAGAAACACGTGCCAGACAACTGAAAAGCTCGGCATTAGCAAATGTATTTGTTTAAATGAATGTATTCATAAGAGCTCCAATTTTGTAGAACTACTCTATGTGATGACCCTTAATGCGGTATTGATCTATTACCGTACATCTATTGAGTCACTTCACATTGTACTGTCGAATCATCAAGGATGTAAACTTATACTCAAAATGCCCTATGTAACACAAAACAAAAAAACCTGACTGATGCAAAAAAAATGAAAATAAAAACTGTAAAGCACTGAGCATTGAGATGTAATTTATGCACTGAATCACAAACAAGGGCATGAAATTGGGAATTTGCTCTATTTAAAGCAGTGTGTATACTGCAATGTAAGACACTCAACAGGGGCATCTGAAACAGAAATACAGCTTTAGTACGGATTTGTATACGGTCATTAACAGGATTAACAAGCTTCAGTGCAAAGTCCAGCTCTTGCTCACGGTGAAAGCATAAACCTCACAAAGCTGGCTTTTATATGGCTCTTTATTTTAATCACTTATAAAAGTGGTGATTCTGTGGAATGGTTAACATACACTGCTCACAACAATTAGGGTGATTAATTTTTGTGAGCAGTATAGTATGTAAACCAGTGTTTTCGCACTCATTTAATGATTTATTTAACAACAGTGCACTATTCAAGGGCATCTCAAATATATTCACATACCGGTACACTCATGCCTAGGGCCAAACAGGAGTAACCAATTCAGCTGACAGCTTTTAAGAGGTGGGAAACCAGGGCATCTGGGGAAATGCACATATGGAAGGGGAGAACGTGCCAGATCCCACACAAACAGTAAACAGGAGTGAGAATTGGACACTGGATCTGTGTGGCTCACTGTGCTTTCTAGATAGTTACAACTTTAAACAGTCCTACCCTACTAACTAAAGTCCTGCTATAGTACATCTTTAAGTATCTTAGCCTGCTGTTTAAACCATACTCCCACTAATGCTCATTTAATGGGTTAAGAAAATCCTATAGAACGAAAATAAAATAAAAATAAATAAAGAAGACATTCTGCTTTAGTGAATCAAATTATTTCCTCACAAGTGATCAGACACAAATACCTCAACATATTTTGTTGTATTTCAATGTAACTAAAATTACTAAAACTTAATTTAAACAATTTAAGTTACCACATAAACGTAACTCCCTATATTCAATCTAATGCTATATGTGATACAGTGGTACTTTGGATTTCTTTATTTTTATATCCATGGTATTGTTAGAGCTAATAAGTCTTCATGGGTCCACACTAGGCTTCCTGATATTTGAAAAGAAATTAGGAGACATTTAAAAAAGAAATAATAATTATTTATTTATTTGAATTACTATTAGGTAATAATAAGTAATAGCCATTTCGGGTTTTTAAATGCACCTGTGAGTTTCGTTTCAGAATATAACTTGGCAAGGCAAATACAATTAAATCTTCACTTTGACAATATATTTATATTTTTTATATATTTGTAGTGCTGAGAGTATGCGAGTGGGTTCAAGCAAACAAGCCGTCTTCTCTGGTCCACCTGGCTTTGAGTTTTTCACTCACGTCTTTTAGTGTATTCATTTGCTGTACATGTCTATAGGTGCTTAATTGTTCACAGCAGGAGAGTAGGGCATTTTCTCTGCCTAGTCTCTTGCCAAAATTTTTGTGGTTTTAGGGATCCTAGTGTTAAAAGGTTAGTTAAAATACCCAACTGAAAGGAAAACAGAAATTAAACAGGAAAATAACAGAACTGGAGTCATTTAATATACATTATTCCTTATGGAAAATTTGGTTGGTACTCCTCATTTTCAGTATTTGACAAGCCTTTCTTCGATGAATTAACAGCAATAACCAAGGTACCAATGTATTTGAATTCCCCACCACCCAAACCACTAACTGGCAATTCCAAATAATAATCAAAAATAAAACCTGAAAGGTCTAAACCTGCTCAAAGCGAGTATTTTACAGTGCAACAGTATTCACTTTGGTCAGGTCTTTAGCCATTTCCTGGCCACTGGCAACATGTCTGAGATGCCAACTTAACTTTGGATAAGGTTGCACGTCTTTGGGTATAATTCTGTTCCAGTAGCGTCACAGTGACAACATCAATTGTATCAGATATACAGAATGTGCAGCCAGGACAGGAAATTAAAAATTAAACAAAAACTACAACGTTTGGTAAATTCCAAATTATTCAAATCTTACTCCGTACACAATTAATAGAGATCAGAGAAAACATTCGAAGCCAGGGCCTGCAAGCCGATGAGGCTGACTTATTAGAAAGACACACCATGCAACAGCTCTTTATTTGGGCAGCCCTGAAGCATACGGCATTGCAAACACCACCTGCTCCCCCAGAAAAGTAACCCGAGTTTGTGCTTTTGCTTCATATCCTGAGCTAGAGCCTGGGAGAATGCGACTAAACACTATTCAGAGAAATTTGTCTCTGTAAATCTGACCTGATCTATTAAGACTCAAAATAGTAAAAAAATAAAATAAAATAAAAAAATAAAAAATAAAAAAAATTTACAAAATCCTAATGTACCAAATCCACAATTGGCAAATATTAAGCTCTTAATTGTTTCAGAAGGAAACAGCTGCTCAGAACATGATCAAGTAATTATCACATAGGTCAAGTAACCTAGTATGGGATAACATTTAACCTCCTTAAATTATTTCCTTAAATGTTAAGCCATAGTGGGTAAATTTGTGAACAATCAATTTTTTTCCAGTATTATGTGCCAAAATATATTCCATATAGGGTTCAAAGCTAGACTGTGACAAGACCAAAACATATGCCTGATGGATTTGTTCTCAAGCCACTTCTTTATGCCCTTTCAAGTGTGAGAAGAATCAGAGAGTCTTGTTGAAGAAATAATGTGATTGTTCCGCTTCAAAAAACAACTAATAAATTGTAAAGGGAAACCCTTTCAGCAATATTTTCTTGTGTTGCAAAGCATCAATTGGCTTTTCACAGTGAAACAGCTCACCAGTAGCAGCCCAGCCACACCATAGTCTACCTTTATGCTTAATGGTAGTAGAGATGCATTCACTGTTGTATTTCTCAAATTGTATCTGTTTCTCTGTTGCATTTATTAATCTTAAAATATACCTCTCTGATTCATCACCATGTAATGCACATCATGATTCCGGAATCAAAATGTCCAAATTCCGCTTGAAACTTAAATCCGTCCCTGATGTTTATCTTAGACAATAATGGGTTTTTAACAAATCATAAACAAAAATCATAAAGGTGGTCATGTCTTTGTGAAGAGACTCCCAGATGCTTAATTTCTGAAAATATCCCCTGGTGTTTTAAAGTGTTGACCTATTCCCTCAACAACTGGAAGTAAAACAGAGATTTGCTGTGCCTCTATAGAGTCTTGTAAACTTCAGATTAGCTGCAGTTGGCCTGATTAAACCCAGCTTTGTAGTTTCTAACTGCAACTCCTAGATGATAGTTTTCTAATTGGACTGGATTATATATAGTGAAAGATTTCCTTAAGACATTTTGCAGACTTCCAACACTACACACCATGAAATGTTGCCTAATTCTTAGAAAGCCATAAAGCTGTACTGAAAAGAAGCTGATGGGTTGGACTAATGGACCATTACAGGAGCGGGATGTCAGAAAGTATGGGTCGACATGGATGTATGTGTTATCAGGTAGATGTGGGAAGTATGAGATTCACAAATGTTCATTCACCTACAGTGAGAGAGAGAAAGTGTGTGTGTGTGTTTGTGTGAGAGAGTAAGAGAGTGAGTGAGAGAGAGAAAGAGAGAGAGAGAGAGGATGATGACAGATTATCAGGGAAGGGCATCATCAGAATGTCAGTGCACAGGCATGATGCCAAGCTGCTTGTCCTTAGCTTGTCCTGCCCTCTATCATTCACAGAGACTTAAAACAAAGCCAGGTTACCAAAAATGGATGGTAATGCACATTCCACACTACCATTAAAGTAAACACAAGGAGGGGGTGTTCCAAAACACAATACGAAACACCTGGGGATAGGAAATTATTAGATTTAATTTTTGTAAGGAGATGGTGCCTAATGCTAGTCTAAAAAGTGCACCACAGTAGTATAAAATCAGCCAATATTTGTACATACTGTTTAGCACCAGTATGTGGTAAAATATTAAAGCTGTGTGCCCAGGTGCAGTGTTTGGGAATAGTTTTCTTGGATCGAGTATTATTGTGAACTTTTATTATCATATTTTTATTTTTTATTTAAAGAACTTAACATTTTTGCAGGGATTAAACATAAACACAGTGCATTCCCACAAAATAATAATGGATAAACTTATACACTACAAAACACGTTAAAACAAAAACCTGCAAAATAACAAATGCATTTTAGAGATAAAACCAAGATCTTAAAACTGAATTTACTTGTTCATTTATAATTTGCATAGGAGTCATATTTTAAGTTTGGTGGTGATACTATATTTTCATATGGAAAAATCAGCTGTATTACTTGGAGCTTGGGGCAGCACGGTGGCTCGATGGGTAGCACCAAAATAAACTTGGAGCTCGATTAAAGGCAATCATCTGGACTGTCTATAGTTGATTCAGTGGTCAGGGATTACTTTTTGCCACATACATTTTCACTATTTTATTTTTTACAAGAACACCTCTGAGACACAGTCCATACTATTTCATACCAACAAATACATCACTATTGAGGTCCAGCCTCTATTTCCTTTGAGCTCTGATATAGTCCCCTTGAATCCTGGCACAAATTTCAACATTCCTGTTCCGATAGCTTCCTAGTCCATTCATCTTTTTTTGACATGTTGCTTTGAGCACTTTCACCTAGGGTAGGGAAGCTGGCAAAATCCATATTAATATAATTATTTCTTAAATGATGGATCACAATCCACAATATGTGCTTATTTGTCATGGTGGTTTCAACCCATGGGAGTTTACATTGACGTGTGCATCGCATGTATTGATGCAGCTATCGCCTTTGTTTTCACTCAAAAGTCCTTGAATGACACAACCTGACCATCCAGGTGAATCTCAGATAATGCATTCGCTCCATTTTGGAGCTCTAGAAGAAAAACATTGGTTCTTATAGGATAAAGCTTATTTATCAAATCATCAAATCAAAATTTATTTATACAGCGCTTTTTACAATGGAGCATTGTCTCAAAGCAGCTTTACAACAGTATACCAT
>JAUZSU010120812.1:0-30381 GCA_034780255.1 Parotocinclus maculicauda
GAATTTTGGTCCAAATAAGCGAATAACATTACACATATATAATAGGATTTGTTTCGGTACTTTAGGATTTGGTCCGAGTAAACGGCTGGTCCCATTATGCGGTGGTCCTTAACCAGAATCGACTGTATCCCCTAACGTTTTGTGAGCAGTGTATTATGGCCGTAAATACAATGTGGTTATTTGAGTTACTGTTGCCTTCCTGTCAGCTCGAACCAGTCTGGCAATTCTCCTCTGACCTCTGGCATCAACAAAGGATTTTTGCTTAGAACTGCTCACTGGATATTTTGACTTGTTCAGACCATTTCCTGTAAATGTAGAATCCATTAAATTGGCTGATTAACTAGTTGTGCTAATGAGCAGTTATGTTAATTAGGTATACGCAATTAAGTGACCAGTAAGTGTCCCCACTTAATGGGATTAAAAATATATGCAAATCTTATGGTAGATCTGATGACTTCTGACTAACTGCTCAGAACTGATGGTCATATTTGATAGAAAATGAATGGAATTAAAAGAAAGTGAAAAGTCTGTGATAATGGCTTGGAAAGGACCTGCTAAAAAAAAGGTCTTATAAAAAAAATTTAACCAGTGATTCAGTAAGAGTATTTAAATATATACTGAGAATTTTTTTAATGCATTTTTCCTATACTCCTAAATGGAGAAGGTTATATTGTCTATTTTCATATACTTAATCTCACTAAGGTGCGTCTGTTGATTCTGGTCTGTTGTTATAGCAGAGAGATGCTTGGTCGCTGTAATGCACAAGAGAAGGTGTGTATTAACGGGATTAAAGTGTATTAAAGTGAATGGTTCACTAAATATTTCTTGTGCCTCAAGCCCACATCGCACATAGGAGCTACATCTCTTTATCTTGTATCTCTTACATGAATCATAATAAAAACAGTAGGTACTTAATCATAGTATCATGAAATTCAGTGACATATAGATTCAGTGCTGGACTGAGGAAAGCTGACTAGAAGTTGATGATTTTATCTGCATCTTGCATATTAACCCCTCTGATTAAAAGCAAACCTTAACAATACAATTATTGCAAACCGATATATTAAATCTAACAAAAAAGTGTAGTGGTTTAGTTTGAAATAAAAATTGGGAGTCAATGTAATAAGAAAGTCATATAATGATAATTGTTAACTCTTGAGGGTATTGCTATTATGCTTTTCATCTTAAAAGCCATAAGATCCCAACAATTTCTATGTTCTAAATGTGTTGGTTTATTTTGTTTATTTATTTGTTTATCACCTGAAGAATGTAAATTTGGGTTAGGAAATATGAGGGACATGCATGTAAACCAGGTTTTCTGAAGTTCAGTACAGTTTCTTGTACATGTGGAATATTGACTACATAATTTATTTTGTGCTATTTGTGTGGTGCAATCCATGAATGTTAGATCTTGATTCCTATTTTTGTATCCACGCATATTACAAACATGTTGATACTGGGATCATGCCTAAGATTTCCTTCATGAAGTCAATTATTTAATACACTGAATATTGTAAAGCCCTTACATAGCCTTTCACTAGAGAAGGTATACTGTTCATGTTAACACTATTTAGATCAGTCTAATCCATCCTGTTTTATTTTACAGTTTATTTGTAAAGGTACTCCTTACAGAAACTAGGAATTATAGCCCAACTTTGAACAGCTGTCTTTCCTGTGGGAACCAATGAACCTATGTAAAACATTTATCTGCCCTTACCTCAGGCAGTGAGAACATTCTGGCATGATTCTGATGCCAGCCCTGTTGCTGGGCAAAATAGAGTCTAATCTTTTGTTTCTTCATTTATGTGCACTGTAGGTGAAACTATAGGCAAAACTATAGGCACACAAGGTCTGTTTAGTCCTGATATTTCAGGTTAAAGCATGTATACAAATATCAGCCATAATCTATAAACCTCTGACCGGTGAACGAAATAACATTGTGGTACTCCGAGCAATGTTCTGCTGGTAAACCTTGGGTCCTATCATGTGGACATTACTTTACTACGCAACATTGTATTATTAAAACAACCAAAAATGATGTAATTACAGTTCCTGTACATTTTGAATGTATTTCTTTGCCCCCCCCCACTTAGCTAATTGTCCAATGGTGAACCACTAAGTTTATCTAGGCACACATCTGAATATTAAAATTACAAAAATGTACATTTTCAGCTTTGTATTTTTTTCTTCTATGTTGCCAGAATAAGAACATCAATCCCAGGTGTGAACCTACTGCATGTATTTTGGGTGGGCATGAAAACCTGAAGTCTGAATAGACAAACAGCGCTATAATGGATAACATAATCATGAGAATCTAAATACATCTTAATGAAAAATAAGCATGAGTGAACAACTTGGACTCACTGGATCTAGTAATCAGGATAGCCATGAGGAAATCAAAAACAACAACAAATGCTCTGGGAAATCACTGGACGGAGATGCCAATGCAAACAAGATCAAAAGAGAACATGGTAAAATTTTGGAGGACAGTGGAACTCAGTCCTCTTTAATCTCTCATATTGAGGAACATGATAAAATTATAATCTGGGGAACAGACTCACAGTATGATGACCCAGAACTGGCAGAGTTTGAGATGCTGGAGTGTCAGGAACTGGAGGCATACCTTGTAGAATCAGAGGACACTAATGTTGAAGGTAAAAGTGCCATACCAGGAACCCTCGCCAACAATAATGTTCAAACCAAGGCTGATGTTCCAAAGCACTCTAATTATGAAGCATCCCAGCTTGACAGAAAGGAGAAAAAAACATCCCACAAGTCCACTAGCAAGGAAGTTGAAGCATCTAAGGCTGAGAACAGTTCTGATAATGATGTATTTGTAACTTGTTACTCCACAATGTCTAGCCTTGCCTCACAGTCCTGTTTGACTATCTCAGATAAGAGCAAAAGTTCTCCACACACTGAGGGATGTCAGTCAGTTGACGTCAATCGTAACATGACTACGCTGATTGAGGAATCTGTTTCAGAAGCACAAAACACCCCAACAGACAAAAATATAAAAAAACTAGACTTTACAAAAACTAAAGTAGAGCACAATGACAAAGAAAATGCAAGTGCGGACAATGCAGGACATCACAAAAATGCTGCTGAGGAGCAATCCCTATTCATTAAGCAAGAATGCAAAGATCAAAATACCCAAACAATTCAAACCTCTTGCCAGCTATTTGGGACAGACGACACATCTTTTTCAATGACCGACAAGATTCCTGATGATTTCAATCAGGAACTAAAAGGTAAACAATCCCAAATGGATGAAATCCAAATCGAGACTAGCACATCTACATTGGGCACAACAGAAGCACAATGTGATATAATAGAACCCAAGATGCATCAGAAACAGGCATCATTTGAAAGAACTCAAAGTGCTAGCCCATCCAGTTTAGAAAGGCAACTGTCAAGGCTCAATTCATCTCGTCCTGCAACTCCTCCATTTTCTAGGACCACCAGTTCTCCAAAAAGACGACCAGCTTCTTCATCAGACAAAACTAACCGCACTGAGACTCCCAGCCCAGACCCTTCTGGTTCTCCTCAGAGATTTATCAGTGGTTTAAAACCACCAAGTAAAAGCTATTTTAGTAGTAGCATCCCAAAACCCATTACTCCTCAACAACCATCTAAGACAGAATTTGAACCTATGAAGCCATCCTCTCCTCAAAGACCTAAAAATGTCCGTCCAAAAATCATTACCTATATCCGTAAAAGCCCTCAGGTGAAACCTAATTCTGCAGAGAGTCCGTATGAGGCATCTACTCTGCCCCCCAGACCTACACCTTACAGTAGCACAACAGCCCCAAAAGATCAGAAGATCGGAGGATCCAGAGGCTTACCAGGTCTGAACTCATCCAATATCCCATATGACAAGTACCGTCAGGAGCAGCAGAAATCAGGATATAGCTGCCCAGCTGGATTGATGGTTACAGGAATCAGACCCCCGAGTCACAAAATGGTGGGAAAGTCTGAAAGTTTCCATGGAGAACTACCAGACAAATATCTGCATGAGGTGAGCTGAACAGAATTCTATAGAACAATTTTCATAACTTTTTTCATTTGTTGAATGTACATTTCTCTGTCAGTCTATTTGTTTGCTGTATTTGTATGTGCTCCTTCTATTTTAACATTTCAAGAGCATCATTTTCTTTCTAGGTGGGCAGAGGTCTCCAGGTTGGTGCACATGAAGTAGTTGGTGTCTACCGTTCACCAAGGGCCCTCAGACCACAACTCGGCCTAGGAGCTGTCACTAGACAACCGACAACCAAAGCCAGGATGCTGATGTCAGGCCAGAGATCAACATCACCCCTCAGCCACTTAGCACCTGAATCCTGCTACCAAGAATCGACAGGTTAGCTAACGTTTATTAGTAAGCTTAGTTCCTTCCGGACTGGCAAGGTGACATTGCTAATACCAGTGCTGGTCCTTGTTCTGGGAAACATTTATTTTGAGGTGGAAAAAGCCTTTTAACATTTCGATACAGGACTATAATGCCGTGGATTGTAATTATGTTATTATGAATACTCTGCTTGTATAGCCAATTCAGATTTATGTATGCAGCTGTACAAATATCTAGTTCCTAATTGACCCAGCTGAGTCGAGTTTGACTGAGTAGTCTGTGGTGATAATTATTGATCTTAGTTAAGATTGGAATCTTGTCAGAATTTGAATCTGGCCAGTCAATCAATATCCATCCATTATCTTTCACTTAATCCACAAGGGGTCGCGGGTCAACCCATGCCTACCCGGAAACTCTGGGTGCAAGTGCAGGAACAACCCTAGATGGGACACCAATCCATCGTAGGGCACATGCACACAGTCACACACTAAATGCTACTTTAGAGACACCAATTAACCTAACAAACGTGTCTTTGGACTGTGGGAGGAAACCGGAGTACCCGGAGTAAACCCATGCAGACATGGGAGAACATGCAAACTCAAAACAGAAAGGACCCAGGCCGCTCCACCCTGGAATTGAACCCGGGACCTTCTTGCTGTGCTACCGAGCCACTGTGCTGCCCCGTCAATCAATATATCAGAGATTTTAAAATTGAAAGCTATAAAAAATAATAAATCAATAAATCCAAAATACATAGCACACAACACAGTGTGATCTTTTAATCAACGGTGTTTGAACCATGTCTGTACGTTAAGCACTTTGGGCTGAATTAATCACAGAAATGTGTGGAAGAATAATAATAATAAGAAAATGAATAACAAAATGCATTGTTTATCAAGCACTGCATAATTTAGTATAATAATGTAAAGAATATGTGTGAGGTTTGGTATTTTCCATTGATTCTCATGTTTGGTTTACTTAACATCGCTATCAACATTTTAGCGACACACACAAGGTTATATCAGGACTAGTTATACAGTACATACACACTCAAATCAGTGCCAATTTAGTGTAATCAATTAACCCAAAACACATCTTTGGACTGTGGGAGGAAACCAGAGTACCCGAAGTAAACGCACACAGATATATTAACATAATATAATAAATACAGCATTGAGACGCATTTAAGGAATTGTCAAAATTAATTGGATTTGTAATTAAACCTTCTACAACATACTACAGTTAGAATCATTTGAAATAAGTTACAAATTAATTCTAGAAAGGTTTTTGGTGAGTAGTTATGCAGATTTGGTTTTATGCAACCTGCTTTAGAATTAATTATCTAGCCAAGACAAAAGTGATTCACTGGTGATAAGGCTATTGACTGTAATCATTCTGATGGTTGCATAAGCATGAAACTTCTTACATGCTTTGATGTGTAAATTCAATGTTATTAGTCAAATGCAAAAGCCACTCTACAGATTCTGAAAAAAATACTATGCGATTCCTGTGTGTTCTTCAAAATAATGTAACCAAAGATATATGGTTGTATGTGCTTTACAGTGACTTTATTGAATATGAATATAAAATGTGGGGTCATTAACACTGAAGGGATCATGAATGTAATTTTACCACAAAATGTAATGTACATGCTTTGCCCATTTCTTTGTTAAAACACTAATAATAATGGGTACATTTAATCAAACTATCCTTGGACTGTAAATCACTTGAAATAAAGTTGTCAGCCAAACATATTATATATATATATATATATAATTTTGGGGTATCCTTTAATTTCTGTGTGCGGTATATATCACTAATTATAATACTGTTACTTTGGACCTGCTTAGAAGTCACATGATGTGCTGTTTCAGCTCTTTCTATACTTTCAAAAGATATATTTAACATGTTTTATATTTATAATGGAACTGATCTAAAACATTTCTTAATGCTTAATCAGGGGACTTCAGGAAACCACTACTAGAGGTTGCTCCAAAGTCTTTTGTCCCCAAATCGAGTCAGTCTGGACTGCGCCCACCAAGTTTCACCCACCTACCTCCTGCTCGCCTTGCAACTTTTGGGTTTGTCCGCAGTGCCAGTGTGACCTCTGTGTCCAGCAACCAGTCCAGCAACAGCTCTCATGGTAGCCCGTGCCGACTCCCAAATGGTAGGTGCTGTTTTGACTTCTTATTTATAAACACAATTATGCACATTTTTCACACTGACTTATTAATCTAATAAATTATCTAATAATAAATTATAATACATTATATTGGCAAATGATAATGTTTTTTTTACCAGAAGTTGTTATAAGCTTGTCATACTAAAGGCTTAGCATGTGTATTTTATTGCAATTTATATTATTTGTACCATTCTCCTCATTAAATTTGTTTTCACGAATACTGATTTGTGAAAATGAATAGTTACATATCCTTAACTACATGCTTAAGAAGGATCTACGTTACAGTCTGTGTTGTGCACAGACACCTTTAGGTGTCTCAGTTTTCTGTGTCAAACAGAGATTTGAAATAGAAAACTGTGTACTCTGCTTACCACTAAGCCGTGACAGCTTGACCTGTGTTTTACTAGAAGGGCTAAGCGCTGGTTATTTGACTGCTGTGATTTCCTGCTATTAGCACTGCTCTGAATTTACCTACTTCAATTTTAATAGTGTTTAAATGGTGCATTGCCTGTTCTAGACATTAGTGTTACTTCAGGTAGACTCATTTCCTCTCGGTTGTGTGCAGCTAGCAATATATGTCTAGTTATGCTTATATTCGTCCGTGCACATTTAAATTTTGGTTCTTCAGTGTGTGTAACTGTTGTGTGCTCATAATTAAAGAACCACGGTGTTGTATATTTCCTGAAGAGGGAACATGTATAACAGTTTGCGCTTCGGATGGTGTGTAGATGGTTGCATTCTACTCATGTTTTCACTGCATGTAATTGCATGCAGGTTTCTTGTGTAAGTACCCTTTGTATTTACATTACAGTAGCCAAAAATAATGCTTTGGTCAACTGCCATTTTAACCACAGTATGTAATGCAACATGCAAAATAGAGACATGCATATTAAAATAGAGCGATGAATATCAAAAGTCTCTGTGCTCAGCAAATCCTGACATGGTGCAGCTTCTAATTGCATGGTGGAGACAAGATCAGTTTATCTCTCTGTCATTTTAATTCTCTTCTTTTGTGGGCACTTGATGCAGATTAGAGCTTCATATTGTGCCAGGTTTGATTTCACCCCATCATTTCTGTCTTCTCCAGCTCACTGTTGCTAGGAAAGTGTGCCCATCTTTAAGCTAATTTCTAACTTTTTTTTCTTTACAAATGAGGGATTTTTATAGTGCAGGCATAATTACATTCTAATTGCTCTAACTGCTTGCAATCTATTGGACTGTGCTCTATTTTACAAGCTGAAAGAACTGGGGGGCATCTCAGCTAGATCATTGTGGTTGACTATTCTCCTAGGGTTTCCAAGTACTGCATTGTTAAAATTGTCACTCTTAAAAGGTATTTACACAGTGTTCCTATGTAGGCTACTCTTGCTTGCATCATGCTTTAACTGTGTCTAACTGGTAGATGGACTTATTATTGTGTGCACTTGCATTGGCTTGACATTCCATAGTAGAGTATTTAGTACAGCATTTCATCAATCTGCAAAACTGCCAAGTTTTAGGGTCGACCTTATCTACACTGCTCACAAAATTAAGGGATATTTAAATGGGGGATATTTCATTTTAGTAAGCATCATTAGTAGTCCATTCTTTGTAATTAACTTCATAAAATATAATTTTACACAACCTTATATTATAGAGTAACCAATTAGTGATAGAAATGCATTATTCACACATTTGCCCTGTGTATGCCATAGTGTAAAATCGGAAAAGCTCAAACTGGATCATTTAACATCCATCAACTGATATAAATGGTGCATGACTCAATCTAGCAGGGTGAAAATCCATCATTTTTTAGCTAGAGGTTTGTTGGACGGGAAAAAAGATCAAATCTAAGTCACTGTCTGGTTTAAAAATAATGTTGTGGTAATTTATATAATAGAATAACATTAATACTGCTGAAGAAATATTATGTTAGCTGTGGCTCTGGGTTAATCAGATGGAATGAGTGGAAGCTTGAAATGTTTGAAAAAAGCTTATCATTATGCTTCGACAATGGAGACCACAAAAAATGGAAAAAGATTTATTTATACCTCAATATTTTATATTTTGTCTGGTGGCCTTTAATTCATTTATGAATATACATCCTCTCCAGAATATTTGGCATTCCAGGCCTGCAACACAAACGAATGTATTTATCACTCTCTAATGTTGCTGTTTCTTTTCACCACAGGTATGTTAGCAAGCATACCAAGCGGCTTCAGTGTTTCAGGTGTTATTTTGTCCCATTCTTCCTGTCTTACGGTGTGCAGCATTACGAGGTCATTGTTGTCACAGTTGTCATTATAAAATTCTCCACACATTCTCTGTTGGGGACAGGTCAGGACTGCAGGCCAGTCCAGTACCTGTACATTCCCAGAGAAGTCAATTCCACGTCTGGTTAACATGAGGCTTCTTTTTTGCACATTTTTCGGTTTTAAGTGGCATGTGTAAATGTGACTCTGAATTGTAGAGCTTCATAAAGGTTTGCTAAATAATCCATTGCCCATGTGGTTATATTAGCTATTGTTGAATGACAGTTAATGCTGGAATCTGAGGGACAAAAGTCAGCTCTTAAATTACTTCATATTCTGTGAATCGGTTAATGATAGTGTGCACTGTACAGGGAGAAATACGCGAATGCCTTTAAACATTGTTTTTTTTCAACATTTTTCTCACACACGTTTGTTTGTTTGAAATCATATCATTATTCAGTTTATCTAATCATTTTTAGCCCCAAACTGCCTTATCTCAACTTCTTGAAATGTCTTGCAAGGGTGAAATGCAGCAATGGATGTATATTTGTTACGGTATTCAGTAGGACTCAAAGATGCGGGGACCGAGAAATCCCATGGCGTATAATAATGTGGAAATAATATAGAAACAAACTAAAAGGAGGAAAAGGCGGAGCAAACGCTCTCAAACATATAAATAGCAAGGTGAAAAAGGCGCGCCATTGTGTTGCCTCCCGGAGTGGGAGCAACGCGTGAACAGATTGCGATAGACACCGTAGCACAAAAGGAACTCTGTGGAACGGCAGTGGGAGAGCATGAGCTCAGGCGCGTGTATAGCGCGGGCGCAAATAAATCGCGGAAGACGCCGAAGAGCCAAAAAGCGAACCTATAAGCTCGGGTGCGCATCTAGCGCGAGTGCAGTTAAGTCTTGGAAGGCGCCAAAAAGCGAGCGTGAGCTCGGGCGCTCGTATAGCGTGAGTAAGTGAGGTCGGTGCGCGTCTCACTGAGTGAGACTCAGCAGTGACCACGGACGGAGAGAGCGTGAGCTCAGGCGTGCAAGGAGCGCACGAGCACGGAAAGGAAAACCCTTAATGTGTCTCTAAAATACTAGATACCTCGGGGGTTTTCCCTGTACTCGTTTGTCGGCACTATAAGCCACGGGACGTAACCAACTGACCATACTGACCGAGCAAACGGCCAGATTGTCGAGGTGTGTGCGTTTATGCGTGTGTGCGCAAATAGTGTATGTGACGACCTGGCCATGAACAACACTAGAACCGCTCTAAAGTAACAGGAGAAGCAGCTGTTCGTAATCAGGTCAGAAATTAAACACCAGATATAAACCGCCTCACTGATTGCTCTGTAACGGCAACCAGCGAGAACGGCAGAACGCTCCGGGGTGAAAGGTAGGAACCCTAACAATATTAACAAATGAATTTATTAACAAAGTTCATTAGACAAAAATGAAATATCTTGAGTTCATACTGTCAGAAATTAAACAAAAAAGAAAATAAATGTAATACACTGTTCTTGTTTTGTTTATTTTCTTTACTGGTACTTTTTCTGATTTTTAACTACATGTCTGCATGTGTGACCAAGTTAAGAACACCATGTTATTATATAATTATAACTATTATATATTACAATATTCATAATTGCTTCATAACTGCAACAAAATTAATGCTATTAATCAAGTATTGAGTTATATACTTCAAAATGTTCATGTATATTGAATTATTGTATATTATATATTGAATTATTGTATATTATAATTAAATAAATATTTATATTTATAAAAAAATATATAATAAATATACTTTCCTCTGTAATGTGGTCTGTGGTAACTAATATCCTGTGATGCCATTCAGTAAAGCTTTTTAAGAGCTTTTTGGTCTCCTCTTTCTTTCAGTGCAGCAGTTGACTGCAGGAGCAATGCTGCAGTATAAGAAAATGCTGAGAATAGTGTTTTCACTGTCTCACCCACACACTGAATCCTTTCTGAATCTATGACAACCATGCAATGATTTTAAAACTATAGTGACATTCAAGAACTGTTCACTGACACTTCTGAGTTGCTTCTAGAGGACTGTGGGTGGCTAAATACAGTAAATGTCAGTATTTATAGTCAGTATATTAACATATTAATATTAACTGAGACTGCACATAATATATTACAACCCCAACTCAGAAAAAAGAAAAAGGGACAGTGTGGAAAATGTGTATACACTGCTTAAAAAAAATAGGGGATATTTCATTATGGGCAGTATACATGAGATATTTCATGTTTTGTCTGGCCAACTCCATTTTATTTGATAATAAACATACATCCCTGCATTTCAGATCTGCAACACATTCAGCAAAGATTTTCTTCACTTTGTAATGATGCAGTTCATTTTCACCACAATAAAAGGATGGTTTGGCACAGAGGATAACAAGCGAATTAGTGCTTCAGGTGTTAGTTTTCCCAAACACGTCTTAAGATTTAAAACAGTACAGGGTCGTCATCTTGTTTTTTGTTTCACAATTCCCAATGCATTCTTTATTGCGGGCTCGTCAGAACTGCATGCAGGCCAGTCCAGTACTCATACCCTCTTCTACAGCAACCATGCTGTTGTAATGTGTGCAGCATGCGGTTTTGCATTGTCTTGTTGAAAAATGCATGGACATCCTTGGATGACATCTCTAAGGCAGCATATGTTGCCTCAAGATCTCAATGTCCTTAAAGCTGCAATCACAGAAGTGTAAATGACAAGGGCAATGATACAAACCCATACCATGACAGTTTCTGCTTTTTGTCTTTGGGCCGGAGCACATGGCATTCATTTTTGTCAAATAAGACCTGTAATACTGATTCATCTGACCATAATCTACATTTCTACTGTGTGATGGTCCATTGGATGCCTCTAAACCAAGAGAAGTCAATGCTTCTGGACATGGTTCACATGAGGCTTTTTTTTGTACAGTGAAGTTTTAGGTGGCATTTGTAATTCTTTATTGTACTACTTTACAAAGGTTTGACAAACTTGTTATATCAGCTATAGTTGAATGAAGATTCTTGATGCAGTGTCTTGATGCAAGGGATTGAAGATCACAAGCATTCAGCTCAAGCATGTCAATGATTTTGACAAACTATTGCTCCATAGCTCTACATTGTTCCCTCCCCAACTTTTTTGGAATGTACTGCAAGTCTGAAATTCAGGAATCAATGATTGTTAACAAATTAAGTTCATTTGACCAGACAAAATGTTGACCATGAAATATCTCGGGTCCATGAAATGAAATAAAGGTCAAAGTAACATTAAGTGTTTTTTAAATATGCAATTTCAATACTGTCACAATCTTTTTCTTATTTAAGGTTGTATTATTACAATTATTAAAACAATTTAATGGATTAATTTTGGATATTTGGATATGCCCTCCCCTTATTGCTAATTAATTGTTTTTTTCAAAGGTTTATTGATTGGTCTGATTGTGTCCATCCATCTTGTTGCTAGCCTTCCACTTGCTGTTTTCCTTCAACTGTTGCAAGCATATTTGTCTGCTACACTGAATTGAGTTCTCTCATGAAATATCCAAAATAAGAGCAGTGCAGTTTGGTTGCTTTATAATTTAGTAACAGTTGAGATTTTATATGATGGAAATCAAACGTTAGTGTTTTACCCCTATTGTCACATTTTTCATATTGAGCTGAAGTCCCACCTTCGTTTGCTTTGTTCTTTAACTTTCATATCATCACTTTTTTTTTTTGGCTAAAAATGTCTTGCCATGTGCATTTGAAAGGTTTTTTTTTATTATTATTTCCTCCACCTATGTTGAATCATCAAGCTTCTTCATCCAGGCCTGTTTCTCTTATACAGAGAAATATTTTTTAATTTATTTTTTAAAATAGTTTTTATTATTACTTAATACAGTGTTTTTTATTACAGTTCATATAATCAGTATAATGTTTAATGAAATGTTTAAACCTTTTGAAAATAGTTTTGATACATTTTAGTACTTGAACTGTCATGAACGCCACAAGTTTCTGTAAAAGTTGATGATAGATAGCAACTCAGATTCACAATATTCTGTTTACCATTATGTTAGTAAATGCTTGGCTGTCTCTGTCTTCAAGTGACTCCATGTATGCTTGATCAGGGTAAGGTCAGGGTTAGGGTTTATAGTTTTTGGTCTACCTGTAGTTGTTGCAAAGTTTTGAGGTATGTTTTTGGTCTTTATCCTGCTGCAGTATGAATAATTTGCCGTAAAGACAAACAAGCATTTTATCTTGTATTTTCAGACCTTTACAAACAGAAAAAACAAAAGTTTAATAAGGTAAACTACATATTTAATAAATAATTTTGAATCTTCCCTGTTTGTTTGCCACTCCTAAGAGAATTCTGATTGGTTTGTCTCTGATATTCAAAATCTGCACATCTTATGATAAAGTATGAGAACAGCGCTAACCAACCTAATAAATAACAACAAACATAACTTTACTGATAACTAGTTTAGCTGTCATGTAACAAGCCCACATTAATAAAATAATGAATAAATCTATGAAGAAGAGCTAGCAGATGCTAACCGCCCAGAAACATGCTATCTGAACCCAGTAATTGGCAGCCTCTGCCATTTGAACATTGTTCCAGCTTGTCTGAAGCTATAGTGAGAAAACATTTGTCACTTGACAACTGGAGGGAATGTACTGTCACCTCGGTGTAGCCAACATCTATGTCTCCTAATGTATCTACAACTTGTCTGCTTGTTATTTAAACATATGCCTGTTAACATTTTTGTCAAATACATAGCTCGGTAAGCACAGATGCAAGGATTAAGTTAAAAAATAAAACCACAGCTGTTATGCACACCCAAGCTGTCCAAGCCTTTATGACCACTTTTGCTGTAATGGTCTAGCTCATGGAAAGAGTTGTAAGTTTAAGTGTGTTGGTTTAGGAAGATCTCTGCTTCTATTTTTTTTCTCTGTGGATCTTGCTATTTACAATTAATATTGGATATGTTGGTTCTCTTACACTAGAACTGGAAACAGGACAACATCCGATACTCCAATGTTTACATTACTGGGATACTTTGTACCACTTTTTATTTTTGTTTTTCAAAGGGACACTGCAAAGGAAAATTTGCCCTCATGTAAGTGTGGTATGTTTTCCAGTATAGTTTATATACATATTTATATGTGTATATATACATACAAAATTATTATAATTATGCCCTTATTTTTGTGAGCAGCATATAGATAGATAGATAGATAGATAGACAGACATAGAGATATATAGATATAGATATATATGCTGCTCACAGCATGAAAGGGAAGTTGAACTCCATTAACACAATTCTCAATTTTACTAATTGCAAGGCCGTCATTTGAATTAACCAATATGTACAGCTGTGTATCATCTGCATAGCAGTGACAACTAATACCATGCTTATGAATAATAAAGCCGAAAGGTAGCATATACAGGGAGAATAATAGTGGGCCAAGCACAGACCCCTGAGGAACACCGTACTTTACTTTTGAGAGCTTGGAGTGTTGATTATTTACATGAACAAACTGGTAGCGGTTGGTCAGATAGGATTTAAACCAAAGAGGTTCCAGTTCCTTAATGCCTATAGTGTTTTCTTATTCAGTAAAATATCATGATCTATAGTGTCAAATTCTGCACTCAAATCTAATAGAACAAGAAAAGAAACACGTGTGTTATCTGATGATATGTATAGATCATTAAGTACCCTAATTATTGCTGTTTTAGTACTAAATGAATACAGACAGAAACCCAAGTTCAGGTGCTATGCAAGGACGTGAATATGTGGTTTCTTCTCTTCTAACCTGCTATAGCTGTGATCACATGACCACATTGATGTTGGATGTCAGACAGAGTGTAGCGCTTTATCACTGACAAGAACACAAAACTGCCACTGTGGCACAATTCACACTTTACAACCTGTCGCACATACTGTGTGTGGCACCAGCTCAGAAGCTCTACATTTTTATAGTTGAGTAAGACAAAGATCCTATTAGCGCTCTCTGATTTAAATCCTCATTGGCTTGGTGTAAAAGCAAACATTGAGTCTACCGGGATTTTAATGTGCAGATGTCATTCCTTCACACGGTAATGTGGTTAGCATATAGCTTAAACGTGGACGGACATACGCATGCCGAATCCAGTCTGTCTTGTGCCGCACAATCTGAGTCCTTCCTTTGCAGCTGCCAAATTAAGTCATAATGCTCATATAGACCATGCCTATAGACCCTTCATGCTTTTCCTTTTGTGTTTTTAGAACTGTAAGTGTCTCTCAGTTAAAGTAACTCATTCTGAAGTTACTCAGCAGACATTTGATAGCACCACAATATTGTATTTACCTATCAAAAGTACTTTGCTATTTAAAATAATTATCAAAAGGTAGTTATTCTAAAATAATGAAAAACTGGTAGGATCTTAAGTAATAATAAGAAACATGGTAGGGTACCGGTAACAGTATGTAGCCAAATAAAATGAGTTCTTATGTTAGAGTATAAATGCAAAACATTTATTTAAATATATTTTTATGTTCTAATTTACATCTAGGTACCATTTGTTTAGGCTACAATTTCGGCAAATCCAGGAATAAATTGTCAGACTTGATGTACAGACACTCACTATTCATCTAATTAAGTACACCTGGCTAATACTGGATTGGACCCTCTTTTGCAAAAAGTTTTTAGAACTGTGTTTATTCTTCTTTTCATAGAAATTTAACAAGATGCCTTCTTCAGGAAACCTTCAGATTCTTGGTCAAGTTCCAGATTTCTGGTCATGATACACAGCAGATTTGCCAGTATTGGTGTTTAATTAACATTGTTACTGTTAGTGTGTTTATTTATGCTATACAGTGTTGATTTAACACTGTAGGATTGCTGCATATTTGTTGGCTACACATCTGTGATGCGAATTTCCCATTCCACCACATCCCAAAGGTACTTGGATTGAGATCTGGTGACTGTGGAGGCCATTTACATTTACATTTACATTTCCAGCATTTAGCAGACGCTCTTATCCATTTAAGTACAGTGAACCCATTGTCATGTTTACGAAACTAGTTTAAAATGTACTCAATGGTACTGGACTATGGACCAGAAGGTCCATGGTTTAAATCCCACCCCTGACATGTTTAGGTCGCTGAGCAAGGGTCTTAATCCACAAATGCTTGGATTGTACGACTGTATTAATTGTAAGTCTCTCTGCATAAGGACTTCTGCTAAATGAAATACATGTAAATGTGTAGAAGAGGGTGCACTGTGGTCATAGAGGGATGGTTTCATACGTTCATGTTGTTTTTGCCAAATTCTGATCCAGCAGACCAGGCAACATTTTCCAACTTACAGGTTGTAGCCTTAGTAACCTGTTCTTAGCTGAAAGGAGCGGCACTCTGTGTGATCTCCTCCTGCTGTAGACCCTCTGCGTCAAGGTTCCATGTTTTGTGCATTCACAGATGCTCCTTTGCTGCCTCTGTTGTAATAAGTGATTATTTCAGTTACTGATGCATTTCTATGAGCCTAAACCAGCCTGGCCAATGTTCTCTGATCTCTGGCATCAATACAGCATTTTTGTCCAGAGAACTGGATATATTCAGAAGACTCCCAATCCCAATAGAATCCCAATAGATCAGCAGTTTCTGACATATTCGGGCAATCCTATGACAATGGTAATATAGATTAGCACTAACAACCATGCCACATCCAAAGCCACCTAAATCAAATTTCTTTGATTGAGAGTCATTCTGCTGCTTAATTTGTACTTTTATAAGGTCATCTTTACCGTGTCTACATAACTAAATGCACTGAGTTGCTGACAGATATTAGATATTTGCTTTAATGATCATTTGAACAGACATACCTAATGAAGTGGCTGGTGATTGTATGTATAATTTAAATAATAAAAGTACATCAAGTGCTTTAATCTTTTGTTATTATTTTTTGTAGTAAACTAACTTGAAAGTCTGTTTTATAATTATGCATATTTTTTATGCAGTGATTACTAAGCTGAAGCATAGGTAAAAACTGAGTTGATTGGTTTAGTCAATATTCAATATCATTCATAATGTAACACAACAGATGTTATGCAACAAGGGTATGTTCAATAGGTCATACTGACAGTACGACCGTTTCAAAGGACACGATGTTCTGCAAGGACGACTGTAGTCAGAGAGAGGGAGCACTTTAGTGTGACGCATGAAGGTGACCTGTGCTGATGTCTCTCTATAGGAGTGAGAATCGTCAGCGCCATCTGGTGGTTAAACCGTGAATAAGAGCTTTACCAGTCATGGATCCACTAGTGTTCTGGTGTGTGTTATATTTAATGATATATAAGAACACAATGATATATAAACATCATATGTAAACATATAGCATATGTTAACAATCATTTATTATTCACTATATTTATAGCCACTGTAGTGTACAGCTGTGTGCTGACCGGCTGCACAAAGCACAGGGGGCAAACCAATAGCCAGTATATTGCAAATACATGCACACACAAATGCTCACTTGGCCACACCAGCACACCCTAAAAGGCACCAATTGACCTAGCAAATAATAATAATAATAATAATAATAAGTTGTATTTATATAGCGCCTTTCTAGTACCGAAGAACACTTTACAAGTCATTTTCACACATAAAAAAAATCTATTGGAGGGTGAGAGGAGGGAAGTATTGAGAGACGTATTGAGAGAAAAGATGGGTTTTAATTTGAGTCTTGATGGAAGAATATTGTCAAAAAGAATGTGGAAGGGCATTCCACAGTTTTGGGGCCATTACACAGAATGATCTGCCACCGACAGTGACCAGTTTATATTTTGGGACCTCCAGGAAACCACTATCAGAAGACCTGAGTATTCGGCTTGGGTTATAAAAGTTCAACACTTGTTATAAATATCCCGGGGCTATTTGGAATGTGTGAGTAAACAAGAGTAGCCAAATAAGTACCTGGGAGAACATACAAAAGCTACACAAACGCTGCTGGGAAATTGAACAAGTGATCTACGGAGCTGTGAGCAAACCAGCACTGCAAATAAGAATTTAATCTATTTAATGACTTTATCATTAATTTATTTATATTGCTTGTTAGTTTTGGGTTGAGCTGAGAACTGTAAACAGCCAAATTAAATTAGTTCACACAGTATTTGACCCAGATTTAAAACCACCAGTAGAGGCTATTTTGATTAATATTCCAATGGTCATGAGTTTATTAGATATATAATGATATTGGTCATTTTTGTTTTCTTCCATAAGATGGACAGAGAATCCTTTATCACTCTATATGGCATGGCTTCCTCTTTCTCTTTAAAATAAGATTTAAATAGGATGATTTGTACACATGATCTCTTTGTCTCATATCATTTTGTTTAAATGTGTTTGTTCCAGCAGCTAGAAAGGAGTTTCAGCGAGATGGAGATCATCATTCCCCTCTGTCCTCTCCCAAGAGATTTGCTGTGGTCTCACCCAAACCTCAATCCCCTGGTGAGCCTGCTGTCTTATTTACTATTTTTGTTTTATGTGTGTGTGTAAATGTGTAACATCATGATCGTCACAGCCATATGCACACTGGTCTTATCTCATGAATTCGTTGATTGGCTTTGTAGGGCTATGATAGTAAGATTAATGAATATTATTAGCACATTTTTTGTGTTTTCCCCTACAGTCTAAAAACATGCGTGTTAGGCTAATTGGTGCCACTAAAGTGTGATTGTATGTGCCTTATGATGAATTGGCACCCTGTCTAGGGCTGATCCTGCCTTGCACCCTATGCTGCCGGCTAGGCACCAACTCTCCCGCAGCTCTCTCAAGGATTATGTGGATAAGAAAATTAAGATTCCAGATAAAAACTATTATTTTGTTTATTTTGATTAACTTAAGTGGTAAGATAGAGGAAAAATATCTTTACATGCATTTACATCCCCAATTCCAATGAAGTTGTGACGTTGTGTAAAACATAAATAAAAAAAGATTACGATGATTTGCAAATCTTTCCAACCTATATTTAATTGAATGGACTACAAAGACAAGACATTTTTTATTTTTTATTATTTATTGTTTTTAAAAATATTTACTCATTTGGAATTTGATGCCTGCAACACGCTGTCCCAAGCTGGGACAGGGGCAACAAAAGACTGGGAAAGTTCAGGAATGAACATTCCACAGGCGAGTGTCGTGACTGGGGATAAAGAGAGCATCCGCGAAAGGCTCAGTCGTTCCCAAACAAGGATGGGGCGAGGTTCACCACTTTGTCACACTAGTCTGAAAACTTTGAGTTGAATTTGAATTGGTACTGCATTAAAAACTGACATCATTCTGTAATGGATATTACCACATGGGCTCAGGAACTCTTCAGAAAAACATTGTCAGTAAACACAGCTAATTTCTCCATCTACAAGTGCAAGTTAAAACTCTACCGTGCAAATTGAAAGCCATATATCACAACACCCAGAAACACCACCGTCTTCTCTGGGCCTGAGCTCATCTGAGATGGACAGACACAAAGTGAAAAAGTGTCCTGTGGTCTAATAAGATTTCAAATTGTTTTTGGAAATCATGAACGTTGTGTCCTCTGGGCAAAAGGACTGTCCAGATTGTTATCAGCATAAAGTTCAATAGCCAGCATCTCTGATGGTATAAGGGTGTGTTAGTGTCCATGGCATGGGTAACTTGCATATCTGTGGAGCCACCATAATGGCTGACAGGTGCATACAGGTTTTGGAGCAATATATCTTGCAATTCAAGCAACATATTTTTCATGCTTAGTCAGTTCATCAACTTTCTGCCCTGATGTCCTTAACCAAAGTTCACAAAGAACTCAGTTTCTAACTGTGATTCTAATTGTGACTTGTCTAGCTTTCGTTTGGCCTCAACTCTGTTATAAACCTTAAAATAAACAGGAATGAAAAGTGAGCCAGGGCTTCATCAGAAACTCACAGTCATGTTCCGAAATTGGAAAGCTCTTATAGAATAAAAAGGGCTGCTGTAGTAGCAAAAGTGGGAGCAAACTTCATACTAATACCCATGTAGTTTTAGTACAAAATTCACTGAAAACCATTAGATATAAGAAATCCTGAGACTTTAAATGCTAAGCTTCACTTCACAATTCTCAAAAATGAAATAATGATCTTTTGGTGACTTATGTGCCTAAATCATTTAACTGGCTTCAGACATTAGTTGGTAAAATAATATTAATTTGTTTTATAAATAAATAATTTAACAAATATAATTTAAATAATACAGTCTGGACCAGACTACCTACCTGAAGCGGATGATTGCATGCAGTGCTGAAAAAGACTGTGCCTTTAACATTATGGCCGCCATGATTTAAGTAGAGTTTTATAGAGAATGTCCAATTTAGAATTATGATTTCATTATGCAATCAATATTTACTAAACGATTTACTGTAAACACAAATGTTTTTTATCATTACATAATGTATATTTACTAAAAGGAATCGTAGTGAAGCTATTAAATCTTTTTTCATGCATGTATCATATCCTACTAATTAGCTCCAGTAAATGCTTGTATATAGATCTGGTCACTATGTCGTTTATTTTTATTGATTTTTCATTTGTGTGTGTGTGTCAGTGCGTCAGAAGTCATGTGTGGCGCGCCTCGGAGACCGGGTCCAGGGAGCGGATGCAGAACGTGAGCGTCTGGCAGTGCAGGGACTAAGAGAAAGCTGTGAGAAACAGGCCATGCAGATTATCTCCTTGCAGGCCCAACTTAGAAAAACCTTGATCTGCATGGATATCCTTGCCATCACTACACAGCACTTCTGTCACAAGGTAACACACTCATGCCTTCTAGATAAACTCACTCATGCATCCTATTCACATTACTCTGTGGCTTTATGATGCACAGTGTCAGAGTGGCCATAATTCCATAATAAAAAATAAATTTTAGTTACTATAATAAAATATACACTGCTCACAAAAATTAGGGGATATTTTATTTTGAAGTATCCCCTAATTTTGTGAGCAGTACAGCTTATAGTCTTGTGGAGTGGAGGTTTCTTTTGTGCCGGTGGATTGTTGAAGTACCGTAGTATCATTATGGACGGAGAATAGTCCACCAACCTGAAATGTCCAACCACATTTTTAACCAAGTGTCCTACATGCACTGATCTCAGATGATGATCTGAGAGTCTTGCTGGGTCTGTTTATGTGAAGGAGATGGTGATATATGGAGGGGTGAGGTGGTGGATAGCCTTAAATGTAAGCAGTAAAAGTTTATAATCAATGCGAAATTTTGCGCAAGACTAACACTGTGCAAAAGACAGAGCCCCTCTCTGACTATACACCTACAAAGTGGATCAAACTTTTCTGTGTCTGATTCAGTCATATCAGCAAAACGCACACTAACACACCACTACATCAGTGTCACTGCAGTGTTGATAATGATCCACCCCCAAATAGTATGTGACCTGTGGGGACCTAGACATTTGAAAACAGAGTGAAGTTGACTAACAGAGTATGTAGAGAAACAAATGGACTACTTATTTTCTGAGGTAATCAGAAATCACCTTTGTTTGTGTCATGATACACCACAGTCATGTTGTACGGATCAGACTTTGATAGATCCCTATTTTATAACTAGACTTGGGTATCAACCCTGCTAATCCTAGTATTTCACAAATTTTGCCTCTCACAGATACGTAATATTGGATAATAAAATGACCAAGTATATTAAATGTTTATACACTCATAGGACTTGTGTGGAAATCTGATGATGTTTAAGGTCATATCTATGTAAAAAAATTTAAAGGGACCCCAAAGTTTCAAGCACCACTGTATTTAGTGCCATTGTCCAAGGCATAGCACGTACTGATGGTGTCACAATTCCAGCCGGCCTTTGGGTAATGGCTGTATGTGATTTGCATATCTCTTAATGAATAGGTTATTATTAAAATAAAAATGACAGGAAAACCTAAATAGATAAAGCAGTGGGTAGCTCTGTTATGCGCTGAGAGTCATTTTGCAGCCTGGTTGATAGTTAAAAATCACTAAAATCATACTCTTATGTATGTATACCTGATCAATATGATGAAACATTTCCAGATGGGAGCCTTTTCCAGAATGGTCATGCCCCTAATCAAACCACACAAATCATCACTAAATGGTTAGATATCCATACACCTATGATAGTTTAGATCTGCATTTTAAACAGTGTCCTCCACCACCATCATCCAAACACCAGTTGAAAGAATGTCTGTTTTTGAAGATTGAGTTTATGTCATTCCAGTACGGTTCCAGAGATTATAAAATCTATACCAAGAGCACTGAAGCTGTACTGGTGACTTGCATTCCATCACCTTACAAAGACGCTTCAGACAGGGTTTATTTTGCATTCTGCTAATGACTACATCATGAATAACATTGCATTATATCCAGCACTTTTTTAGTAAAACCGTGTAATTCGTTATAGCTCAATATTTGTGCAAAGCAGATCATTTTTATTTTGGAAAAATGACACTTCAGGATTATTTTATGTGAATGTCTTCAGTACAATAGCTTGTCCTTTTTGGTGTTGGATGTTATGACACTTGTACGATTTTATTTTATTTTAATTTTGTGGTTCATTTTTCTGATGTGGTCAAAAAGCCCAGGAATCAAGTCCCAGAACTGCCAAGCGTTCACTGTTGAGCTTTTGAACAAAGTTTTTTTCTTGGATAGTACAATGTACAACCCCAAATCAGAAAAAAAGCTGGGATGGTATGGAACTTTATTATAACTTTATATTAACTTTATATTTAACATTCTATTTGTTAAAATCCATGCTTGCATTTCATGCCTGAAACACATTTTTAAAACTTGGGATGGGGTAATCCATGTCTGGTAATGAATTTTAAGAAAATGATGTGATTTTAGGTCAAGAGGTGATGAGGAATGAGAGGAATGAAAACCATGATTCGATACAAAAACAGCATCAGGGAAGGCTAATTTGTTGAGTAGCAAAGATGAGGATCTTCAGTTTGTCAACAAAAGTGTTAGAAATTATTAAAATATTTAAAAGCAATGTTCCTGAAAAAATGATTGGCAGGGATTTGCATATTTCTCCCTCCACAGCGCACAATATCATTAAATAATTCAAAGAATGGGGAGAGTACTGTGCCTGGCCAAGGGTGCAAGCCTGAACTGATCTGTGATCTCCAATCTCTAGGAAGGCATTGTACAGCTGATATAACCACATGGGCAAAGGATTAATTTGGAAACCTTTATTAAGCATTATAATAATCTGTGCTCCTCAAAGTCTAAGCCTTTTGTGGGCACATCACATCAAACGTTTAGTTTTATCGTAATTCATTAATCCCCATAAACTGCCCTGTCCCAACTTTTCTTGGAATGTGTTAGACGCCTGGAATAAAAAAGTGGATCAGCATAACATAAAATACCTTGGGTTCATACTGTCTGCAGTTATATAAAAATCGAAATACATATAAGGAGCACTTCATATTTGCATGTTCCATACCCTACTAACTTTTGCTGACTTTGGGTTGTAAAACTGTATCAGTTGTAAGTCGCTCTAGATAAGGGTGTCCACTAAATGCTATGCATAAATGTAATTGTTGAAAAAGGCAAACAACTTAACTAGTTGATCTTGCTTCCTGTGTGTTGTGTGGTTAAAAGGTGGTTATTAGAGTGGTTGCAGGAATGCTTGTTTAGTTTGGCATTAACTCAATAGCTAGAAAATTATATGTCACAATCAGTGTCAATTCAGTTCTATAGAACAGGTAAAAATATCTCTTGCCATTCCTCTTGAACATATATTTGTGCTTGAAATATAAGTTATTTAAAGGATTTAGTATAAATGTTTCTTCATTTACTACATTTTGCCGACAGGTTAGTTAAGAGCAACCCCACAAATTCATACACATAAGTACAAATTACCTTGATGACAGGGTTCACAGCATGACTAATTCAATCATAATTACTGTTCTTAGAGAAGCACCTGCTCCCTTAGTCAGATACGCCTGCTAACAGAGTAATCCCGTATATTTATTTATTCATTCATGAAACCCTTATACCTTATCTTTTGCAAATGCTTTATTTTTTGCTATAACTGTTATTGTGGTTGCCATTACTGGTGAAACTAATTCAGTCCATTGTACACAGACATCTCTGATTCAGATCAGTGTGTCAACTGACAATTTATTATATGGTTATGTGATTCTATTGTGAGTGCGATCAGCTTCTTTGCTTTTCCATTGTGTTTAATTGATGGCTGCCTGTGCCTTAGTTCCCTGTGGATGCTGTTGAATCATGATGCTAAGCTAGCCTGTTATCGATTCCTCCATCCCTCCCCTTTTACGTACACTTCCGTTTTTTGGGCTTGATCTGTCGACGAGAGTAGACCGCATGTGCATGTTAGTGGATGAGCAGAGGAGCAGAGGAGATGAGGGCGTGAGGGAGAGAAGGACTGAGTGAGAGGAGAGAGAGGAAAGGAAGGATGGGGGAGGGAGGTAAGGGTGTTCCAGGAGAAGCTGAGGTCCAGGCATTTGCCGGTAGACGTTGCTGAGGCTGTCATGCTATGATGCCAGAGATGAGGTAAGGCTAGTAAAGGATACATTGGCTTTCTTCTTGTTTTCTTGTTGCTACCCCCTCCCTATCGCCTCTCTTTTATTCTCTGCATTAGCATGGGCCAGAGCTGTGGTGCATCCTCTCGCTCTTACTCTCTCCCCCCCTTTTGCTGTCTGGACAATCACTGGATACGGGTAAAGCAGACTTAGTTGCACTCTAAGAAAGGGTGTGAGTGTTTTGGTGTGTTCATGTGTGTGCACCGAATATGACACCATATTTAGGGGGTCTATTTCAAATAGTCATGTGGACTAGAAGTAGTTTATGTGTTTGAATTATTACATAGGGATACACCGATATGATACTGGAAATGTGGTTTAAAATTTTCTGAAATGTTTTAACAGTATAAGGTATGCTTTTGACATACCAAAGATTAGGAGATATTTCATTATGGGATATTTCATGTTGAAGTATTCCCTAATTTTTGTGAGCAGTATTTACAAAGTGTTATTTTGGGCAGATGTTTATGGGGTAAACATATGTGATGCTGACTGGTATGACACAAAACGAGACATGATTACACTGCACCACATCACCATTATAACGTTTCACATCATCATAATAATATAAATTGCTTGGAAACTCAAAGCAATGGTAATGCATTTTAATCTTTACTTTCTTACATTTAACCTTTTAAGTGTGTGTATCTGTGTGTTTGCTTTCTTCAAGTCATGTTGCCTGTTTGCTTTATTAATAACACCCAACATATTTTTTTCCCTTTACTTTTCAAATTTGATGTTGTGGTGAATATATTTTTACATTCTCTCTTTTAACATTACATGTCATATTGCAATACAATGTATTTACAGTTATTAATGCCTTGCGCTGTCGTCCTTTTATGGAACTGAATTTATGGATACTGTAATAAGCAGGGACTCTAAGTAAGGGCCTTCCAAGTAATCAATACAGACATTTTCTGGCAAGAACTGAAACTAAGTGAGATGCAAGGGCATCAGGGATTAATGTTTGTGCTTTTTTAAAAACAAGATTCAGTGTGTATAAGACATATCTCATGGGGTGAGCCAGTAAGCCAGTGATTCACTAAATAGTGTAACAAGTCCTGACCCAGCTGTTTAATTACATCAAAGTGCTGTGGTTTAGACTGCACTGCAAATATAATGTTGGAATAACTGGAATAAAATGTAAAGTAATACATGGCATGCCAATCTCTAAGTAATGCATCTATATATTTTGAGAAATTAACTCAGGACCATATACTGAAATAAAATGTAAAATATTGTCAAATATATGTAGAATAGAAAATAGAATGTAGAGCTGTCAAATTGCAAAAATATTTAATGTAGTTTTTACTTGGTCATATTTAACTGTAAATGAATATCTTCCCATTAAATATGTGATAAAAAGCTTGACCAAAATATATATCTAATAATTCAGTGAAAGAATTTAGTAGCCAGAACAATACCTTTTCTCGCAAGTATATGAGTGAAGCCATATAAAATATTAAATTACGTACAGTTTTGCTTTTTTATAGGATAATATAAGGTAGAATGTAGAAAATCGTGATTAGGACCACTTCAGAAACAGCCAAAAGTATAGGTGCTTCATATGGTTAAGTAATAAAATGTATTCTAAGAATAAAGGCTTTTTGGATGAGACAGAAAATAGAAAAAGTATTTTAGTAGTGATATTATTTAGGTTTTATTCAACATTTGAAGTGGATCAGTACAGTAAAGAGTAATTAATTTTACTTAGACTTTCTATAAGCTTTATCTCAGACTCGCACAACAACAAACCCTGTTTATGTGCAAATGCTTTTGACTAAAATGTTCATAAAATAAGTAAATTCCAAACCTTAATTTACTGTCACAACATTATGGCTTTATACATCTATTGTAAGTCATGCATGTTTCTTATAGCTGCAAGTTTTTTTTTCCATTTGTATTAACACAGGGCAACATGTCAAACTTGTCTACGAGCATCTGGTATTTTGAGGTTTTCATAGTTATGAAGTGTTTTTCACAATGGGTCATTAATAACGAGTCATTAATGGTGACATTTTTTTCATACAATTATTTTTCTGCAAAAAATATAGATCATCTATCATCATGCATCACTGCTATAAATGTCAGTAGGTTTACATGGTTCTTATGCAAGCAGATATGAAATAGAAAGACATGAGAAAACAAAACATTAGTAGGGGATTATGTTTAATTGTACATTCTACACATCATCCTTACTCATCCATATTTTCACTTTAGATTTGTAGATACTAGCAAAAGATGCAATATGAAAATAACCTATGTACATGTGTTACAGAGCGAGAGTGGTGTGCTGAAGGAGAGGCAGTTGTCCCTGGAGCTTTCTAGAATCAGGGATGAAGTGGGTAAGTGGCACTGGGGCTGCTCTGACTCACTCTTTACACTTTTCCTCATGAGGTCGACTACTAGAAATGGAAGGGTGATGTCAACGAAAAAGCAATAGCAAACCATCTAGTCTTGATCTCTGTCTAATCCCTTCTTTATTCCTATATGATTCAGTGGACAGTGTGGGGCGGTTTGAGCATTTGCTGGGTGAGAAGGCTGAGCTGGAGCACAATTTTGAGCAGCAGTTGAGGCAACTGAAGAGGAATCAGGAGAAGGAGCTGCATGATCTGCAGGAGCGCTTGAGAGAGGAGCAACAGAAAGAGACTGAGCGTCTGCAGCAGAAGCAGAGCTGCCAGCTAGAACAGCTCCGATCCCATCACCACCAGCAGGTCACATACATGAGTCAGCATTTCCTTAAAATCATGAACAATCTGTATATACGCTGCTCAAAAATTAAAGGAACATTTTTTAACCAGAGTATGATTTTTCCTAAGTTTTGCAGTACCTCCACCTTACAGAGTTTGCATAGGTAGTCCAACTCCTGCATGATGACACATCAATACATGCGATCGCCAGAAGGTTTGCTGTTTTCTCCCTTGCTGTAACAGTCTTAAGTGTATAAAGGAGATTCCAGGAGACTCTAGGTTACACTAAGAGAGCTGGACAAAGTCATAGAACCCCTCAGTGGGAACAGTATCTGCTCCTTTGTGCAAGAAGGAACAGGATGAGCACTGCCAGTACCCTATAAAATTATCTCCAGCAGGCCACAGGTATGAATGTGTCTGACCAAACAATCAGAAACAGGCTTCATGAGGGTGGCCTGACATCCTGTAGTGGGCCTCATTCTCACTGCCCAGCACCTTACAGCTTTATTGTCATTTGCCATAGAACACCACAATTAACAGATTAACAGGAGAGTGTTATGTCATCTGTAACATCATTCAGCATGACCAGTTTGGTGGTGTGTAAGTGATGGTCTAGTGAGGCATATCCCTGGAAGGACGCACAGAGCTCTACAGGCTAGCAAACAGCACTCTGACTGTTATTAGGTATCGGGATGAAATCCCCTGACCCATTGTCAGACCATATGCCTGGCCTCATGTTGCGAGAGTATGCAGCCAGTTCTTGGAGGATGAAGGAATTGATGCCATCCCACTCACCTGACCTAATTCCAGTAAAACACCTTTGGGACATTATGTTTCAGCCCATCCGTTGCCATCAGGTTTCACTTCAGATTGTCCAGAAGCTCAGTGATGCCCTGGTCCAGATCTGGGAGGAGATCCTGAAGGACACCATCTGTCTCAATCCATTAATCCAACTCATTAGAAGCATAAAAGCACATGGAGGCAATACAAACTACTGAGTACCAATTTGAGTTGCTGCAGTGGAATTTTGGGTAAATGACTTGCCTGCTGCATTATTCTTTGCTTAGATTTTCAGGGTGTCTTTGAATTCTACCCTCTGTAGGGTGATAATTTACATTTAACTAAACAATATGGCATACCATTACCCTGTACAATATTCTGCCTGTTTTTTTCCTTTTGAGATCTAATGTTTTTTTTAGTGTTCCTTTAATTTCTTGAGCAGTGTATACAGAAAAAAAAACAGAATATATTGTTGTTGTTGCTATTATTATTATTATTATTATTATTATTATTATTATTATTATAATACGACTACTATTACTATCACTACTACTACTACTAATAATAATAATTTGATTGACAAAGTGTAATGTTTGTATGCTATAAAAGGTGAAGGAGATGAGTGAGAACCATGAGGCTGCCATGCAGGAGATGGAAGCCAATCATGATGCCACTCTGGCCACTTTACAAGAGGAGCATGCTAGAACAGTCAAGAGTGAGTTCATTTGATAGTGTCGTTTATGTTTCCATCTGAATAGGTTGTATTTGGATGGTAAGGTCAGGTCTGCTTAAGAAAGTCACTTAAGCAAACAAAGACATCCAATTTCAATTGCAACTTCCCTATAGATTGCAAAATAATTACTCCATTAGCAGTACAATTATTCCATGCTACATATTCCATATTGGACAATGAATAGTTTGCTGAACACCTTTTAGGTAAATTATATGGATTCTGGGCTGCTAAAAATCACTTTGAAACTTTCACTATCAAGTAGCATATTGTAATTATAAAATATTTTAGTGATTTCCCATGATTTAAAGTCTACTAGTTTATTTCCCACAATGCACGCTATTTTAGCCAATCCATGTATGGCTGGGTATGCACACTGTGTAGGTGCTATAGAATTTTAAATATGTCAAACTAGATGTTGGCAGGCAGGCTATATAAGCTGCTCACATGTTGTCACATTTGGTATCAGGCAATATCAGAAATGTTTTGGCAGTGGTGACCAAGGCACATACTGGGACCCTCACATTTATTGTGCAGTCAATCTGAGAGCTTGACTCAGAGGTACTCAGAAGTCAATGCTATTTATAATGCAGTTTCCCTCAGGATCAATAAAGTTCTTATCTTACATTATCTTATCTTATCGTTTCAATGATATGAAAACAGAGGGATCATGTGATGGACTATGCTGTCTAATGTATCTGTCTTCTTTAATAAAATACGAAATCTACTGAATACCCCAATCTGATTACAGCCATCGGACCAGTGTCACCTGATGGCAGTTTGCCAGAACAGAAACCTCCACAGACATAGGCTATAGATTAGTCTAGTTAAAGACAACACAACTCATAAAGCATTTCAGATTTGGAAGACAACGCTGATCCAGTTGATGAATTATTTATGTCTGGTTATCTTTAATTGATAACACAGTGGTAAATGACCTGGTCAGGGACTTACATTTGCTAAAATGTAAAGCAGAACTACTTAGCTAAAGACTGATCTACTGCTTTATTTCCTGACATTAAAGGTACAAATCAAAACCAACTTCAAAACATTCTAAGCTCAGTCAAACTAACACAATGTTGGTATCGTGTGGTTAATCATAATGCAATGTGATGCCATTTAATGTGATTAAATTCCTCATTGATTTTAGATACAGCTAATTTGAAGTTATGGTCAGGTGTGCGTTATCTATCACAGTAAAGCAAACTTTTGTTGAAAAATGGTTTTGAATTTATAAAACAAAGTTTTCATGACGCTACCACGCTATGCATCACTGTGACTTGTTCACATTAAACATTTTCTCATTTGCATGTTTACACCCCATTCAAAATGTTTGTCCAGATGGATGGATAGGTAAATTAAGGTATATATACAGTGGTGTGAAAACGTGTTTGCCCCCTTCCTCATTTCCTGTTTTTTTGCATGTTTGTCACACTTAAGTGTTTTGGAACATCAAACCCATTTAGATAGTAGGCAAAGACAACACAAGTAAACACAAAATGCAATTTGTAAATGAAGGTGTTTATTATTGAGGGAGAAAAAAATCAAAACCTACATGGCCCTGTGTGAAAAAGTGATTGGCCTCTAAACCTAATAACTGGTTGGGCCACCCTTAGCAGCCACAACTGCAACCAAGCGTTTGTGATAACTTTTACAGTGTTCTGGAGGAATTTTGGCCCACTCATCTTTGAATTCAGTTACATTAGAGGGTTTTCGAGCATGAACGGCCTTTTTAAGGTCATACCACAGCATCTCAATAGGATTCAAGTCAGGACTTTGACTAGGCCACTCCAAAGTCTTTATTTTGTTTTTCTTCAGCCATTCAAAGGTGGACTTGCTGGTGTGTTTTGGATCA
>JAUZSU010120813.1:0-18345 GCA_034780255.1 Parotocinclus maculicauda
CGGAGTAAACCCACGCAGGCACGGGGAGGACATGCAGACTCCACACAGAAAGGTCCCAATTCACTCCACGCTGGGATCGAACCGGCGACCTTCGTGCTGTGAGGCAGAGGTGCCCCCATTAACCATGATTATTATTTATATACTACACAAAAAGTACCTTCCTATCAGACTTTCTTCCATAAGACACATACAATTATCGATCACTTTATCAGGTGAACACTGTCCATTTTATCAGCACTTTGTAGTTCTACAATGAAAATTGTAGTCTGTTTTGTTTCTCTACATACTTTGTTCATTCACTTTTCTCTGCCCTCTAATTGTCAAGAGTGAGTAAACAGTGAGTCACCAGGTCATGGTGATGGATAAGCTTGTCCTACCTAAACTAGTCACACAGACATTTATAATTTGGTGTTTTTTTGATTCACCAGTCCAGCTTAAAGATAATAAGAAAAGGCATGTTCATTAATCACCCAAGGAGGATGGGTCCCTCTTTGAGTCTTGGTCCTCCCAAGGTTTCTTCCTTCTACATTCAGGGAGTTTTTCCTTATCACTGTTGCCCTAGGTTTGCTCAATTTGGTATTGGCCTTTTAAGATAATATTAATGTAATGATTTAAAGCTGCTTTGAGACAACGCTCCATTGTAAAAAGCACTATAGAAATATAGACTTTTACTTTAACCCCACCCAAAGTCAACCTATGTGAGTCTGTTGTTCTCAAGAATAATCTCTTCAGCAAAATATTTGTTGACATCCAAAAAGGTGAAAAGAGCAGCAAAAACATTTCCCAAAGCCGAGATGTTTATTAGAGTACAATTAGGCAATCTGTTTATAAGAGTGACATGGTGGCTTGGTGGGTAATGCCGTTTCCTCACAGTAAGAAGGTCCTGGTGAGGAGTGGAGGAAATTCCTGCAGCAATCTTTAGAATATGTTGTAATAAAGTGAGTGTTGATGGCAGAACAACACTCAACTCTCTGAAACACTGCTACCGTTTGAAGTGTTTGCAAAAGGCCACACAGATGTTTCACAGTGCTTCAGGAACAATGTTCTGTGGACAGACAGACTAAAGCTGAACGCCACTTCATGTGGGCGGTGGAGGGGAAATTATAACTGGGATGCTTTGTTGCCTGAGGGTCTTAAAGAAGAGTTGGAATTCCTATCAAATTGTATCATGGTTCATCATCAAGGATTAATGTCAAGGTTCAGTCCATCATTTAAAATTTGACAGAAGTTAAAAGGAAGCCGAGATGCCACTGTACGATCTATAGATGCAAGTATGGCTAACAGCTGTGATTAGTATTTCCATGAAATGCAAAATGCATTCTCAGCCTGAAGTGATAAGGATTACCACATTATGCAGCTATTTATGTGTTTAAGGTTTCTATAATAATATCAAAATCCAGGTAATTCCAATGGGTTTACAAACTTCGCTGCAGCTCTATGATGTGGTGACCCCGTGGCAATTAGTCACGTTGTTTACATGTATTGTACGTAGTGAACTTTGTGCCACCGTTGGCTATTTATGCTTTCCTTTGAGGAAGGAAACCTGTAGCAGCAGCATAACAAAATTATTTTTATATGACGCTGATAATGCAACGCTGAGATTCAATTTGAATTCAGTGCTATCACAGGAGTGAGCCATTAGTTTTACATATAATAACTACAAATCCAATGCCAATTCCGACCTGCGTAGGCTGAGTGAAGCGACCCTCGGGAGCAGCAAAGAGCCTGCACTAGACATTATGTTCTTATGCATTTAAATGTAAGCAGGCTTTTACGAACTGAACCTTGCTGTTTGAGCTCATTCAGATCTCCTAGTTCCAGCCTGGTTCATCTCAAGGCTTCTTCCTAATGCATCTCAGAAAGCTGTTCCTTGCCACAGCTTATTTGGACTCCAGGCTTGTCTCTTTGTAAAGCTGCTTTGTGACAATGCCTATTGTTAAAAGCACTTAAATAAATAAATTGATCTTGAACAATCAGACTCCTTACAGTTTGGTAAATTAGCCCTGAACCAGCTGGAGAAGGTGGAAGGATTAGAGCAGTGGTTCCCAAATCTACAGTATCTTGCAAAAGATCTTTATCTTTAAAAGATGCTTCCTTTTGGGACGACAGACAAGCAGACCAATTTGATACAGTGTGGGGCATATGGTCTGGACCCCCCCAGAGAAGAATCAGCCCGCAAAAATAACATAAATTATAGCCATTTTTCTTTTTCTTTCTTGTTTACCATTAAGAGGTGCCTTCTCTCTTTTGAGTCAACTAAACATTTGTCTAAAATCGACCTATACATTTTCTAGACAGGCTTCCATTAAGTGTGTTATTTATATGTTATTTAACATGTGCAAATTTTATTATTTATTTTTTGTAATTGTACCTCAAAGCAAAGTCTTGCATACGCTCTGTAATGTTTGCAGCACCTTTGAGACCCCAGGGTTGGAAATCATTCGACTACAGCATTGGTTCACCTGTTGATGGACTAAATTTAATTAAAATGATTAAGACTACCAGTATAAATCCACACACGGACCCTTTATATTTTGGTCTTTACAAAAAACATCAGCAAGACCATTATATAAGTTCATCAACCAAACCATCACCAAACCACCATTAACCAGCATAAACCACCTGAGATCTATGTGGAACCTGTATGGTCCAGCATACAAACATTCAAACTGCTCTTTGCTGTTTCTTTAGTAGGGTAAACGGAAACTGTATCAGTCAGGTCCAGTCCAAATCACGTGGACTGCATTCTGGAGGACTTTGTTCTTATATATCCAGTTATTATAAGTACCAGCAAGGTTAGAAGTTAATTTATCCCGCTATTATCTATAGGGTTGTGAGTTTAATCCAAGCTCTGTGAAATTGCCCCTGAGCAACGAGGCATCAAAGCAACAAATTGCTTTGATTGCATCAGTTTGGAATTGCTTAGGATAAAAGCATCTGCCTAATGAATACTTGTATGTAATAATGACTACGCACACTCGGAAGATAAATTCAGTATCGCTAATCTTGACTGTGGCATTAAATTAAGATGGAACATGTACTGTAAATAAACACACTCAGTTCATATGTGTGTTGTTGGATTAAGTGTAGAAAAATGATAGAAACTAAGTTTAATTTACAACAAATGAATGACACCCATGCATCTGTTTACCCTGTAAAACATATTGTTCTACATGATTTTTGTGGTTTAGTATTCAAAATCTCCTCTCTGGTTAAAAATAATGGAGATTTGCCTAAAGAGGATGTGATCCTTTTAACCAATGAGTGGGAAATTGTATAGTTTAGGAAGCTAAGTGCAAAGGAGCTGACCTTAGGTCACTGACCTCCAGTTACTCAAAGTACGTCCAGGTCAGATTGTTGGTCAAAGTGTGTGGGCAAGTTGAAGGATAGTATAACTTAATGAATCACCCCCAAATAACTGCATGTTTACGTGTTCAAATCAATGGGACAACAGCAAAAAAAAGTTATGGTACACATTGTATACTATATGTAGTTAACAGGTAACACTTCCTAAATAACTTTATGACTGTAAATCCATTAAAAGACAGTGTGGGGAAGCAAGTGCTTTGTAACCTGGATTTAAAAACATATACAGAGTTGACGCTTCTAATGTAATCTAGAACTACAGAGTTAAGGCTAAATAGGAAAAGCGTCTAGCAGCGGAGCTGTGACCCATCCTAGGATTGAACAAAGTAGGAGAGGCTTAGTGTGCTATACCAGAGCTGTACCATGTAGGGTTTTCTATGGCATTAGCAGGATTTTGTGGGCATGGATAGGAAATGATTGGAGCTGCATGTGCATAGCGTGCACCTTTCTGCTGTGTATGCTGATCGAGTTTGGTGCTGTCATTACATGGGAAGCTAACAAGGTTCCTAATCAGCAGTCACCTCTCTGTTTCCTGGTGGGGGTGGCAGGGACGGAAGATGATGGCCTGAGCAACAGAGGAATAATATTTCTGTTTATCTGCCATGGGGATGGGTCAGAGGTATTTTTGGAAGCCTGTTGTTTTTTCCTTTGTAAATTCCAGGTTCCGTTTTTCCCCCCTTCCCCCCCACCCCCCGTTCACCCCTTGTTCCCAGCCTGTGAATGCACGACTGCTTCCTCTCCCTTCTTCCTATTCTCAGCCCCTGATTGCTAGGAAGTTTGTGTGTGTGTGTGTGTGTGTGTGTGTGTGTGTATGTGTAGGGTTCGCAGGGTGTGGAGGATGTAGCCATTAGAACATGTGGGGAGAGTGTGTCAACAGTTCCACGAGTGCTGCTTTCTCAGACACAGCTGCTGATGGAAGTACTATTCAGGTACTACTCAGTGGTTGATCATTCTCAGGACTGCACCGACACTGATGTGGTGGTAGGGTGTTTGTGTACTGTGCTGGTAAGAGTGGATAAGATACAGCAGCGCTGCTGGAGTTTTAAACACCTCAGTGTCACTGCTAGCCCATATTAAGCAAAAACTGTCCAGCCACCAGCATCCTGTGAGCACTCATAAAGCATCAGATAGCGACTAAAACAAACTGTGCAGAAACAGATAATATACAAGGTGCTCTCACAAAAATTGGGGATATTGTATTATGGGATATGTCATTTTGGGGTATCCCCTAATTTTTGTGAGCAGTATAGATGTGTCTTATCGAGTGCATATATAATGCATATTCTATTATTTGTTTTGGAAGAAACATTGCAAATTCAAAATTAGAAAAAAAAACATTTAAGCATTTTCACCAGTGGTCTCAGATTGTTGGCCCCATCGTACATCCAGATGGAGCACATGTTTACACAATACACTGAACTGTACAGTTTTGTGCAAAATCTTAGGCACCACCCAGTAATATTACATGTGTTGTTGATTTTCTAAACGAATAAAGGACACTATATATAGACAACAAACAAACAAAAATAGTTATCACAATCTCTGCAGGGAATTAACACATTTCTGTATAAACTACTAACAGGACTTCTGTGTGTATTTGTGTGTATTGTCTTGTCTTCTGTTGAACTCCCTCATTATTTTGAAAGCTCTTTTGATGCATTTGTCTTGCTCCCCTCTAACCTATAAACAGTGTTATATTTTCTGTTCTATTTATTATTTTGCTTACACTTGTGTCCTTTGTGTATATTAGGAATTAATCTTTGAATCTTGAATTAAAACATATACAGTACTTTGCAAAAGTTAGATTTGTTTCAGCAATCGTGTAGTGACCATATATTACATATTGCTGATAACTGGACCAAAAAAATGCATTGCTCCATAATGCGTTTTGCCACTGATTTTCATTCTAATCTTTTTGAGCTTTAGCATTTTGGCCCTGTTCCCTCTCTGAAAAAAGTGGTTTCTTGTGTGCTAACCTTCCAAAAAGAAAATTCATGATCAAACTTTTTCGGACTGTAGATTTGGCATCCAGATAAAGCTGCCAGATGTTGCTATTGCTCCAGAGGAGGTCACATACCACATATTTAGCACTTACCACTTTAGCCTATAGAAGCTGTTTATTTATTATTATTTAACAATAATAAAAAAAATAAATACTTAGTATTTAATACCAATACTTTATAACCGAAACATTATGAGGTGAATAAAATAAGTGTACAATTATATTATAATATTTTTCACAAGGGAAAGGAAAATCAGGATATCAGGATCTATCTATCTATCTATCTATCTATCTATCTATCTATCTATCTATCTATCTATCTATCTATCTATCTATATACACACAGACACACAAGTCAGTGCCAATTTAGAGTAATCAATTAGCCCAACATGCATGAATTTGGACTGTGGGGTGGAAACTGGAGTACCCAGAGTAAACGGGGAGGACATGCAGACTCCACACAGAAAGGACCCAGGCCGCTGCACCCTGGGATTGTACTCGGGACCTTCTTGATTTGAGGCAGCGTGCTGCCCCTAATTGCTAATGTGTATGAAATACTATCATTTCCAGCTCCTAATGAAATAAAAAAACGGAGTCAAAGTTTTATAGAAAGCCGCACCACGCTGTTTTAGCAACCAATAATGGCTGGAGGTAATCCCTCTCCCCAGATCTGGGTCACTGGCTAATAATAACATTGATGGCATAGGAAAGACACGTTTGTGAGTACAACAAATATGCCCATAGCACAAAACCATATGCCAAATGTTGTGATGTTTAGAGATGTTGTCGTAAGCACATTGTTGACATAAAAACAAAACGGTGCTGCTTCAACCAACAGTCCAAACCACAAGGCCATCCTTCGTGTTTACAGAGAAACCACTCGAACCAGCTGTCCTGCTGTGACTGAACACAGCACTTTTTATCCTGTCAGCAGTCAAGATGCATGAAAAAACAGCAGGATTGCTGGCTGGAAATGAAAAGGAGTGAGTCGTGATAACTGAGAGAAGCATTGCGTTTGGCTGTCTGTGGAATGTCATTAATATCACTATGTGTATTTCTAATCTGCTGCACTCTACAGAGGTTTATTCAACATGATATACAGAATGATATAATGAAATGCAGAAATATGCTTAGCTCAGACATCCACGCTATACAGTGAGAAGAGAACTGCAACATATTCACAATACGTTTGTTTGTTGGGGCATAAGTTTTATTTGAAATGTAATATTGTAAGAACAAAAGATCCCGAAATACATTTAGTTTTAGGAACGCACTTTCAATTAAAAATAATGTATTTGAAGAATGCAGTACTGTGCCAAAGTCTTAAGCCACTGTTAGATTAGATATATGACCATGCATGGGTATCGTTATTTCTCAGTCTCTTTAGAGTTCAACCACAATTCAGGAAATTTGTAAGCAGTAATAAAAAAAATAAAATAAAACAGCTCTGAGAAGAGACAAGATAGGTTTTAATTTTATATTAAGTTGCAAAATTGGCAATTTGGTGCAGTAGGGAAAACAGGATTAGGGGATGTGGAGGAACTGACCCTGTCATGATGGTAAGGGGATTGGGGATAAAATGGCTGTTGCTGGAACATGCTTATTACGCTCTAATTGAGGATGTGGTGACACTTTTGTGCAGTATAGGTCTCTCTCTGTCTCTATCTCACACACTCTGTCCCTGTCTCTCTCGTTCTGTCTCTCTGTCATTAATGGGTATTTATATATATATATATATATATAGCTCTGTTTATTATATATATAGCTCCGTTTTATTAGTTCCACTTACCATATAGTTCTGCAACTACAGACTGTAGTTGATCTGTTTCTGTACATACTCTGTTCGTCCCCTTTACTCTTTTACTCTGTTCTCTAATGGTCAGGATCCACAAAGGACCAGCACAGATCAGGTACTATTTGGGTGGTGGATCATTCTCAGCACAGCACTCACACTGGTATGGTGGTGGCAGTGGTGGTTTGTTACTGTGAATTGTAATGGAGCAATCGGGTCAATACAGCAGTGCTGTAAACAAAGTTTTAAATTCCTCAGAGTCGCTGCTGTACTGAAAACAGTCAAACAGTCCACAGTTTAAAAAGTCCAGCAGCACTGCTGTGTCTGATCCAAACTTTATGCTATGGTCAAAATCCCCAAGATCACTTCTTTCCCATTCTAATTAGAAATCTATTGTTATGAATATCGCCTGCACCTGTTGGCCTGTATCTGTAATTTATATGTATATGTAATGTATTCTGTCTCTGTTCCATTTACGTCATTAAGACCTTAACTTTACAGAACTTTTTAACTGGGCTCATGGGTTATGAAAGGGGTTGTGCTTTCAGCGACACACAAGTATGCTTATATAATGTATACTCTTCAAATCCCTCAGTATTTAAGCGAGTGCGTTGTTTCTAAAGCTGTTTATTGCACTTATCCAGGTTTATAACTTATCTTTAGGTCTTTAGGTTGTTTTCACTGAATTTGCTCACAGATAAGGTCACATTGATGGATGTTTGGAGTGTAAATATTTATGTGGGGGACATTTTAGAGTGGGGTACAAACAACCAAAGCGTGTCTGGTGTTTACGGGGGTGGGCAGGGGGAGGGAAGGAGACAGGTTCTCCAAGTCGCTCATTTTACGGTTTATTTACCGTTACATAAATTCCCATCACTGCTGAGGCATTCAGTTCTCTTAGAACAGAAGGAGTTTTGGAGGATTTGTTAACATCTGGTGTGGTGAATATTTATGTTTTTGGTTCGTCGTGTCTTTCTTTGAAATCATCACCAGATTGTTGAAGCTTATTTGGGGTCTCTGTAAATAAAGACGATTATGTGTGACAGGTTGTAAAATAACAAGCCAAAAATTATCATAAATAGCAATTTTATGCCCATTTTTCCATCACAACAAGTTTCATAAATTGATCTCTTACAATCTTGAAGCATTTATGTTACACCTTTTTTCCAGTAATAATAACAATCTTTCTCCAGCAATTCATAAAGCAATGAAAGACTTTTATTGAATAAATATGTGAGATGCTGATCTGTGCTACTCACAAAAATTATACTACTCAGAAATTAAAACAGTTATCTCTGTTAATATTTGTTTAGCTTCTGTTTGTTTAAACTACAACCCCAAATCAGAAAAAGGATGGCATTGGAGCCATGTCAATAAAACAAAATTTGGAGCTGGCAATGAATTTAAAAACAGGTAATGCCAACAGGTGATTGTAATTATGATTTCAGCATTCATGAAATGATTAGGCTTTGAGGAGCAAAGATAGCCAGTGGATCTTCAGGTCTAAATAAATATGACCGAAAATTATTCATTAACATAATATAATTAAATGATTCAAGGAATCTGGCAGAATTTCAGTGTGTAAGGTCAAGGGCACTATCTTAAGCTGAACGCCCATGATCTCCGATTCCTCAGGACTGTCATTCATCAATAGCTGATAGAACCACAGAGATTACTTTAGTAAGGGATTACTTTATCAAACCTTTATCAAGCTCTATAATAAAGAGTTACATTCACAAATACCACTGTACAAAAAAGAAGTCTCATATTAACCATGTACAGAAGCTCTGTCCACTTCTCTGGGCTTTCCATACTGTCCCAACTTTTTTTTTAATTTTGATTTTTTTATGTTAATTGATCGGCGGTACCCAGACTATTGCATAATGCAGCACATAGTGGAACATGATCCTGGTTAAGTATTAAGTTAGCCTTTGTAAAAACTTTAACTCTTATATGTACAGCACTTTGGCCTCAAAATGAAAAGTGTTTGTTAATAATTATATATACCGTATATAAATACATTATTCTCACAGAACACAGGATGTACGGTTGCCCAGGACAGGACACCATTCTACCACCATCTAGGGAACCAACAATAATCATTTTATTATAATATAATTCAATCAGGTCCAGTGTTTATTGTCATTGTTAATGTGGAGTTGGCATGTTCTTCCTCTGTTTGCGAGTGTTTTCACCCACATTCTAAAGACATGCGTTAAGTTGTTTAGTTTGGCGTCAATGTTGTTTAGTATGCCAGTGTAAGTGTGTGAACAAGTGTGTATGTGGGTGTCATGACCCTAAACTACTAATGAGTTATGTCATTATTGTGAGCAACCAGAGTTTGTAAACCTACAAAAAATGCAAAAATTGTCATTTTTAACAAGATAGGAGAGAATCTATTGAAAATATCTTATCTTGAGAAAACAGTGCAGTATTATGTCTAGATTTTGAGAAACTACCCAGTGACTTGTAATTTAATGCCCCCTCAGCAGTTCCCCCCGTACCCCCAGGAGCTCCTGCCCTACAGTTTAAATACCACTGATTTACAGAGTCACACTTAAGATTAGTCATGCTTTTGCACTTTTCATTATGGGACTCTATAACTGATTCACAGGGACAGTCATGTAAAACCAGTCCTCGCATCTTTCAGCAGATGCTCACGACCGCCACAACTTGTCAGCGTCTTTCGTTTTAGTCTAAAAGCGAGCACTTTAATAAAAACCAGAGGTTTCCTCAGTGTAGGTGATTAATCTCCATCGTCAGCCACTTATCACAGAAGGGAATGTTTACGTGGCCCCTCTGGTTAGCCATCGTTACTGTTTTCTAGCACTTTAGGCACGTTCATGCCTTTATGCCCAGGAAATCCACAGTCTACAGTAACCTATGCATTCTTTGGGTTAATAGTTATGTGAGGCGCTTGTTTGTCCTCAGCTGTAAAGAGGTTAAAGAATATAAGCCATCCGTCAGGGCAGTTTTGTGGCCAGAGGTCACTTCTGTTGATACTTGGAACAAGTTGCAGTTTTATCGCTAGCTGTAGTTTCTTCAGGCGAAGAGCTCTCATAATCCCCTTGATAGGAAACGTTGGATTGGACCGTGACCAAGTATTTTCAGAGACCAATGCAGAGCAAAATGACTTCATTCAGGAACAAAAATCCCTCGTATGAATCAGATTGAGGAAGAGTACAATCTTATTTTAGATCAGTTAATCACTTTTTACCATTGTGATTCATGCGGCATAAATGAGGGAGTGGGGTGAGGGGAAGTGACTCGGGGTGATGATGATGGTAAGCCTCAGGAAATCTCAGCAGCTCTTATGTGCTTACACATGAAACATGTTGGTTCGACTACAAGTTATGAACCTGAACCTGATACCCAAACATCTAACTAAAATAAGTGTTGAGATGTCACATAATTTCTTTCCAGCAAAAGGAAGCAATGATGACAATGCTAATTAATACTTTATGGTGTTTGGGTAGTATGGCGATCTTATATGCTAATACTCTACCTTAAGAACTCAGGGTTTAAATCCCGGAGGTGACTTGCCCTGCGATTGACAGGCATCCAGTTGTCATGTGTTATCTGGGAAAAGACACCCGAGACCCTTGTTTAAGGGGCCCCTTGGAGAAATGTAGTTATTTTTTCCTTTTTCCTACATTGTACAAAGCACTATAAAATGTGGTGCTATGCAAGTCTTGTGGTGCTATGTCAAGGCCATGTAAAGGTTGAATGTATTGTAAAGCAATGAGTTTAATATATACTGTATATATCATTGCATATCCTACCTTACAAATAAGTGGGGCTCTCCCTCACTAAATTTCCCAGCACTCATCACTCCCACCACATGACTCCCTATGTCACACACTAAGTTTCAAATTGAGCACGGGTTTTATCGCAGTGCATAGTGTACCTTAAACATTCTCAATATGCCTTAAATTACTTACTGAAACTAAAGTTTGGCAAAATAACTAACTTAAACATTATTTTATATATTTTAAAAAACAGATTGAGTTTCTCGTATAATTTATTAAATAATGTATTGAAAGTGAAAAATTAAAATAATTATTTAACAACCATGACTTTCTTCATCCAAAACAGAATGCAGAAGAGTATTATGCCTATGTTATACAAGGTCATTAAATGATTGCTAAAATGGCAACAAATTACTTACTTTAGTTTTTATTTCATTTCTCAGGAATATTGAAATATCCTGATGAAGACATAGAAATGTTCATTGGCTTTTTATTACACTGCTCACAAACATGAATGGATATTTCTCCCCCATGAACATGTCACTTACTACTCAATTGCCATAATTGAGATTTCATCTCATTTGTGTAATCAAACAACTTTCTTTGACTTTTCATTTGCTTTTCTGATCTTGTGACCGGCTCTTTTTCTGTTACACAGCTGCGTCGTTGAGCGTTACACTGTCCCATTCATGCCATTTGTACTAAAGTAAAGTTTATGATGCAGAACGGCCTGTGGTTATGCGCCTGCGTGCCTATTGTGAAAATATTTGCGGTTTTTATTTTTTCCTTGTCAAAGGTGCACCTGCTTGTGGCCATGAATGACCCTGTAATGCTTTGGTAATGCCTTCCTGTCTCAGTGACTGCAGGACAGGGCAGATTGAACTTGCGGCTTTAATAGCTGGAAACTGCATTTTAAAAGTGTATCTGCAGCAAAATAGATAAGGATCCCCCTGTTTTGTAATGCTACTGTAAACGAGATGCTATTTGTCTGCTTGGCCTCTGTAGCCTCTGTGTACACACCAGGACTTCAGTATCCCAGTAAGCTACACAATGCTGAGAAAGCCTTGCCTCTCTTCCTATTGTGGCCTTGTTAGGGAAATGAAAGGGGTGTTCCGTACTCCACAAGTGCTTTTTTTGCAAGCATTGCATGGGAACTGTTTAGTTTATCAGCACCATTGTTAGAGGTATAATTCACTTCAATATGCCATGACACATGATTGCACAGTCAGTGGCAGCAGGATATCAGGCTCAGATTCATACAGACAATAGGAAAGTACCAGTCATTACAGTGCGTTAATAGGGCCATTTGAACTGCCGAAATAGTTCCTTGTGAGAGTCATGTCTTGAAACAGATACAACATGAAGTACAGTTCTGCTGCTCCACCTTTAATTTGGCTTATTGCAGCTTCTCACAGAATGGTCCTCTTATCTGAGGTTCCCACGCACCTCTTGACTGTGTGTATGTATGTATGTGTATGTATGTATGTATGTGTGTGTGTGTGTGTGTGTGCGTGCGCGTGTGTGTGTGTGTGTGGTCCCAGCTGGTCATTGTGTGTCCATGACAATACAGTCTGGGCATGCCTTAAATATACATGTTTTTGTTAATTTTCTTACTAAAAAGGCATTGCGCAATCTCTCCACGGATCTGACTTAAATATGGTGTAGTTCTGCAGGTTTTAATGAGCCAGAGTCATTGAAGCTCAATAAATATGTCATATTTGAATTTGGTCTACTGATTTAAAAAAAGGTGCACAACCTTTTGACTAAGACTGACATTTATGACTTGGTTTAAAGTTAATAATCTGTATTCCATTACTTGTAGTCATTCATTGGATGCTTATATGAGTGCTTCATTTGTGCCGGATCAAGATCTGGTATCGTTCATATTTGGAGCACATGCATTCTGGCGCTTATTTATTAACAATTCAAATTGGCAATAAAGATGGCCACCAAGCATTCCCAGGTAGTGTTGCAATCTGGTGGGGAAACTCTTGCTATGTGGGTATGCAAGCATTATCCAGTCAATTGGAAGCCCTACCATGAGAGGCAACACATGAAGGCAGGATGTCCTGTACATATTGATGATCTGTTAGTCATCCTTATATTACTACTGTTGTATGCGACGGCTTCCCAGATCATCACAGTTGCAGTTGGGGTAGTGTGTTGTTCCACAACAAAGTCAGGATTGATGCTGTCATCACACCCATCCTTCAATAGATCCCAAACAAAATCTGGATTTGTAGCTAATGTTGATACAATTCCATCTGTAGCAGTCCAGGTTTCTTGTTCATGACATCACTGCACACAAAGGCATTGGTAGCTGGCTGTCAATTGCAGGACATGTAAAAATTAATGTTGATTAATCCTTATGAAAACCCTTACATAACACTATTTTTGTAACCTGCATTTTCTTCTGCAACACTTCAAGGAATGTTTAATGGTAATATTGGTATAATGGAAAATATCCCTTAAGGTATTTTATACAAGCAGGTATAGGTCCCTGAGACGTAAGACTACTATCAGGTTAGTTTCAAAGTCTTAAAGTCTTAAAGTTTAAACTGTAAATCTATCATATTGCAACAAATTATTTAATAATACATTAGAATAAAAAAAAAAAAGACTTAATTAAGTCTAAATTAAAAAAAGACTTAATTAAGTAATAATAATAATATTATTATTATTAATAATAATAATAATAATAATTATAATTAATAATTATTATTATTATTATTCATAATAAATTGATAACAAACAGTAGGAAGACCAAACACTAAATATGCATAATAACAATTAGAAATAGTGTTTCCTTTTTTAGGATTTCAGATAGTAGTTATGGGATGCAGCTTGCTGGTGAGCAATATCCTGTTTACTCTGACCTTCCTGCATGTCGGATCTTCTTTGACATCACTTTATTGTTTACGACTGGATTCAAGGTGAATTCTTCAGGAGGATACTGTCTGATGTTCTTCCTGGTTTTGGACTGCACACTGTGGTCATATGTATTCTGAATCATTCTACGTGTTGCATGATCTGTGACCTTACATGTTTTGGGTTGCTCGCACATGATGTGTGTCACGACGTAAAGTTTGCTACAACTATATTTGTGAATGAATGTAAACTAATAATCCATTATCCTGGGCCTTGAAGGTACAACCTGGACAGGGAGCTGGTTAACCACATGGGTCTGTAATGGCAACACCTGACCTTGTTTTAGCAAGCCCAGCCTGTATTTCAAACCCAGGCCCTCTTAGTAAGATGGCTCTTACCTCTCGACCGCAGGAGCTGTATCAGTAAAATGTTCAGTAAAGTGTTCATTGGCACATTATTTTTTATATAGAATTAAAATTGTATAGTCATGTCATTGCTTACAAACAGTACAGCTTCCACTCTTCTGGAAGGCTTATTTTCTGCAAGATTTGTCTGCAAAACCACTCAAGTTCAACACTGATGCACTGATCTCAGCACTCCTCATTTCGTGTCTGCTGTCATGTCACTTTATGTAAACTGTACAACAAATTAGAAGAACACAACTGCCTAGGACATCCGTGTATGCTGTAGCTCTGTGATATTCTTTCACTGGAACTAAGAGGCTATGTCCAGATCAGCTCTGGATCCATATTTACCAGTATTTCTCCTCCAGAAAACTTTACAGTTTGAATATTGATACAGTGTGCATTCTCCTGGCACTCACCCAGACTTGGAGTCCATGCTGACTAGCTGATCCTTCAGAATCTGAAGATGTGTGTGCAGCTGCTTGGCAATGAAACCCAATTCATAAAGCTCCTGATAAACAGAGCATGTGTAGATGTTGATCCCAAGAAAGCTTGGAATTTGAAGAGAAGACATTGTGGTCTCATGAGGTTCCTTCCTGACCTCACTGACTTATTGAACCCTAGTACGATGCCACATTGAAACTGACTGAGCTTTTCAATACGACTCATTCTACAGATAATTTCATGCATGTGGTCCTGCTGAAATTAGCTTGGTTCTCCAGTTTGAAGGAAGCTGTTTATTTAAAAATGTCTATTTATAACATGGAACAGAGCAGCTTTAAATAATTCATCTTGTCTCTTTTTGGCATATCCAGGTGTACCAAGCAGCCCCTCAGTGCCGCCCGGCCTCGTTTCCTTGCCTCTCTGACTCAGCTTCCTTTAAGCCTCATGTTCCCAAGCTCAATTTTTCTCACCCCTCCGAATTCAAGCTCAGAGCGATGCTTCCTGGTGTCTATGTGCAGTGTTTATTGAGGAACTTCAAACCACTTTGCACTGGCCTTTTGTCATTCCGCTCTCTCACCAGTACAGAGGGAAAGTCCCAGAACAGCTGCTTGGTGTTTATTTGGTGTCTCGGTCTCGGCTGATTTGCGCTATTTAAATATACAAGTTCCCAACGCACCATAAGCATCTTCTGTAACAGTCTCCACACTTCTGGGAAGGCCATGCACTAGATTTTGGAACCAAATTCCAATTAAAGGTGGAAGCTTAAATGTTTTGGTCTGCTCTGACCTCTTGGGTATGTTACATACAATCTCAATAATGTACACTGATTGAATATTTAAGGTAAATGTGTTGGAAGTATTTGAAAATCCATACTTACAAGATAATGGGTACCCCTGAAATCAAATGATAAGGTAACACAAACCTTTTGTAGATATGTTAAATACCAGTCGCTCACAGCTCCAGAGATCCCAACCTTGGACACCTCTGCCCTCCCCATGTCTCTGTGTGGGTTTTCTCTGGGTACTCCGGTTACATAAAATAATCGTAGAGCCATATAATCTCCAAACTGGCAATAGAACGTGTTGTACTTAAGACTTGTGACTTTTGACATGGCAGTGCCACTGGATTCCAGCTTTCCATGAGTAAAAATCCAACAGTCAAATTCAGGTCTGTGGATTTGTTAGAGTCAATCTGAGGTGAGCATTGTTCCTGATACACAGAAGTATTTCCAATCACAGCAAACACATGGTGCTTTCTGGCTGACCGTGTAATTGCTCAAGCATGGCGTTAAATGAGTTTTGGGTTTGCAACAACTGTTGGCAGCCTGACTGCTCCACATGGATAAACCCAGCGAGCTGCCATTTATTGATTTTATAAGCACCGCGTTATACACACGCACTACAAAGGCAAATGCGATTAATGTCATTGTTGAGTTTGGCTGTTTAAGAGGATGCACCGAGTGTACAACCATGTAGCCTGTGCAGTTAAATGCTTCCAGTAGAAAAGGTATAATACCCAGAGAAATGTCAATATGAAAGTAGTGGACAGCATACCAATGGTAGAGTATGGAGCTGTAACAAAGATCGCTTACTTTGCATAGATATGCTTGCAAACACATGGTGCCAAGCACAGGGATGCCAGTCCAAGGTAGGGTTAATATTTTTGTGCCAGGAGATGATTCCCTGACCTCCTTCCCTCTCTGAGACACAAGGCAATTTTGCTTGTATGGGATGCCGATCTGACCAGAGGGGACCTCATTTTGGGTTAACATTTTACACTTCCACGCCAAATTACGTACATGGAATTGCATTTTAACTATATGGGAATTGAACCCAGGTTGCAATGTTATGGTGCCTCTTTCTAATGGTTTGGGCCCGTTAATTACAATCAAAAAAAGCCTCAGTGCTTGTGCACACCGTGGCATTTTATCTTTTGTCCTGCTGTTATTAGGACCCTTTTCTGGTCAGGTGCAGTGGAAAAGCTTGGTAGGAAAGTCCTTACCTCAGGCCTGTCTAACTTTGGGATGAAGATGAACTCCAACTGCTTATCAGTGGAGAAAAACAAGACTAAGACTATATTCAGACCTCACTCGAGGAGAATTAAATTTGTTTTGGAATTTGTTGGATACAGAGTCAGAGTCAAATGTCCTGTTGTAGAACTGTAGTCACCTGGGAAATCTTTTCCAGAAGGAGCGCTAATGATAGTGAATGTGATGCATTGATCTGCAAACTTTTGTTCCTACACTTTCATTCATGTCAGTTACAAAAATCAAATCACAGCTCTCATGAACATAAGAAGCACTCTAATGGGAAGCACTCAAACTCAGCTGCCAAGAAGTCAAAAACCACAAAATCTGTTATTTCCTTTGAAGAAAAGTTCCTTTTGTGGCCATATATTTAATGCGCTAACTACCATTGTACTTGTTAGGTGCTCAGTGGGTGATGTGGTGGGCATTGTGTCTATAAAACATAAAAACTGTCTGATCCAGCCTGGTATTGGAGTTAAGAAACTTTGTGACTATAAATCGTTTGTTTAATGTGATGACATGCTTTTTACCCAATAAATGATTGTATGGTTTGCAGGTTAGCTAAAGGACAGTAGTGATTGTGTGTTCAGGTGGGACGTCACTTTTGCGCATTGCTGTGCTACAACAAACTGAAAATTAAACAGCACAGGGAAAGTCATACTTTCTGTGAAAAGGCAACGACAGATGCTTTCTATTTTACAATTTGTCAACTTGTGCACAAGATGTTTAAATGAAACAATAAAAGAATCAAATAGTACACTAAATATTTTACACTGAATATTTAACATTATATTGATAATATTAATACAAAAATAAAAAAACAACAACAGATTTATCAGAAATTTCCTCGTATTTCAAGTCAACATAGCTCTATAACATATAGTTTATACATTTAATTATATAGTCGTTACATACAGTATATGTAGTCTTTATATATTGTAGTACATTTATATAAATTTAATATCACATCATATATAGATATGACTTTAAGGTTCGGGCAGCATGGTGGCTCAGTGGGTAGGTTTAATCCCAGGGTGGAGCGGCCTTTCAGTGTGGAGACTGCATGTCTTCCGCTTACTCCAGGTACTTCGGTTTCCTTCCACAGTCCAAAGACATGTGTTAGGTTAATTGGTGTGACTGTGTGTGCCCTATGATGGATTGACGCCCCGTCTAGGGTTGTTTGCGGCCAAAGTTGCCAGGGTGGTGTCTTGGCCACGACCCGTGTGGACTAAGCGGAAGATAATGGATGGATGGATGAACTTTAAGGTATGGCTTATTGATGCAGGGGTTAGTGCTTATAGCTTCAGAGATCCCAGTTTGTTCTCCTGTAATGGACTGGCACCCTGTCCAGTGTTGGTTCTCCCTTGCACCTTGTCCTGCCAGTTAGGCCCTGGTTTCCTGTGACAATAAACTGGATAAAACAGGTATAAAAAAGAGTAAATTACATGACTTCTAATATTTATAGCTTCTGTGACTTTTTTATACAAACTAGAGTATTGTGTAAAAAGTCTTAGGCCATAAGTAGATTAGACATTCCATTTATAAAACAATGACAGTATATACAAACCGGATTCCAAAAAAGTTGGGACACTAAACAAATTGTGAACAAAAACTAAATGCAATGATGTGGAGGTGCCAACATTTACTATTTCATTCAGAATAGAACACAAATCACAAATCAAAAGTTTAACCTG
>JAUZSU010120824.1:0-18342 GCA_034780255.1 Parotocinclus maculicauda
CGTCCCGTCTTGTAACATAGGGCATGTTCGTTTAATCGGACCAGCCGGTTATTAGGACCAAAATGACCGCGTCCCGATGTGGTCCGATTAATCGGAATAGACTGTACCTTGTATTCTAGCTTGTATCCATAAACATGGTATATTTCCAGTGGCTCATGGAAACATATATTTTAACAAACTGCTCATTTGAAACCAGTTACAGACTCTTGGTGATTTTTTTAATTAGGCTGAAAATGATTATAAAGAATTTTTTTTATGTTGTTTTGTTGGATTTCTTGCCTATAAACAATACACCTCAGACTTTTAAATTAGTTAATTAAAATATTAGCTTCAATAGAGACTTAAGGAATAAATCACAAGTTGAAGTTACAAATAAACTTTTTGTTACTTTAGTTTGAGGATTCATTCAACTGACATTACATACAAATAGTGCTTAATGACATTTTAATGAGTGGAAATTTGAGTACTACTTTAGTAAGAGAACATCAAAATAATTCATGCTGCTGCTAAATGAAGTTTTTACGATTGTAGACGCTGTAAATATAATTGATTTGATAATAGATTATATCATTAAAAGCTTATATGCTTTCCAACCTTTCAATCTAGACATTATCTAGATATTATTAGAAACAAGACACATTTTCTCAGAATGTGTCTTATACAGCAATAATCCTTATTATTGTTATAATGTTCATAAATATGCTGTCCTTTCTGTGTGCTTTAAGTATTGCTCATGGATGTGTTATAAAAACACTGTTTCCCTTAAAGATTCCCTTAAAATAAGGCGTCACTGCCAAATATTTGATAAGACCACACTAATGACTACATTCTTATCTAAAACATTGGGCATTCCAGTTTTGCATTTGCTGTATTAACAGACACCCCCATCCAGGGTATCTGAAAACTGATACAGATGCACACGAAACAATCCCAGGCATAAGGGTTATACCCAGTAGTAACACTTTGACTGTACTGGAACTTGGACTTGGACTACCCAATGGTACCTCTACCCACTGTGATGACAAAAAGTTAACGAAAACTTTATAGAAACAAACATCCAAAAATCATGTAAAAAAATGTTTGTTAAGGTATCAGAAATGATTTTTCAGAATTATTCCTTGTATGAGTTTGTTTCCTGCTTGAAATCAACACCCCTTTTGACAAGAGATGCCCACACTTATGTTTACAGTTGTGTATGGACAACTAATCTTTACATCAGACCAGAATCTGATGTAGCTCTTGTAAGACATCACAGATGGATACCTTAGAATGTTAAGGGCTGGGATGCTCTAAGTATGCCATTGCTAACGCTTACTTGTGGACTAACATAAGCACACTATTTCCCTTGTAAAGCCTATTTGTGTAAGGCTCCCCTGTTTAGTTACCACCTCACAAATGGGGATGCAAACATCATCTTGTTTGCATTATGTTGAGGTCCACTCTGTTGCTGTTGGGAACATAACCTTTTCTGTGCATTCGTGGGCAAAGCATTGCCATTTTTACTCATTTTGTTTCTGTGTTTAAGTTACTGTTCTGCTGCTGTGGTTAATAAGATTTTTCACCCTGTCCTTTGTGATAATGTACAAGCACCAGAGCAAAACAGTGCTCCTGGTGCTGAATAATGCATCTCACAATGTACCAAGTGGAGGTAACTGCAGGGACTTTGTTTCACAGGAGCAACCACGTGTGAGTATTGTGACAAAACGTATAGAACTCAGTCTTTTTCATTTTTTTTATTAAGTTAATCGCTGATTTGGGACATTAGTACATGGACTGGGTCAGACAAAGACAAGAATGCTGATTTGAGTCGACTTATGTTATGCAGACGAGAAGCCTTAAATTGTGTACCTATTTGTTCCTAGGCATGCACCGTTTGTACAAAAGTTTTAACACTCCTGGAATGCTTCTCTTTTGAACAGAAGGCAGCAATTTTAAATATGACAAATTTTGCAAATGTTAAAACTGTGTGCACATTCATATATAATAATATGATAATAATAATAATAACTATACAAAATTAAGATCAGTTCATATGTGGTAAATGGTTCAATGGTTTTGGTATTTTTTTCAGAAGATACACTGTTTTTTAATTGAACCTAAGTGACTTTGGCCATGGTGCATTAAATCTTCAGTTTTAGTTGTTTGTTTGTTACACAATTTGACTAGAGGATATTATTAATAATAATTATAATAATAATAATAATAATAATAATAATCAGTGTTGTTTACTTTTGTTATTTTTTATATAATTGTTTTAATGACAGTGTTGTTGCAAAAATAATTCAGTAGTTCTGATTAGATAGTTCATGATTTAGGGAGGGATGCAGGAATGAAAACTGACCCTTTCTCGTCACTGATTTATAAACGAACACCCAGATTGTTTCCCTCTCCACTGAAATAAAGTGGGATAAAATGGAAAAAAATAAAAAGCTATGCTTCTAGGAGAAAATCTGTCAAGCAGAAAACAGTAGGACAGAAAGTCCATCAGTGGGCTGTAAATTTGTGAACCTAGCTGACATGCATAAATAAAAAAATTGAGAACACACTGGACTTTCTTTATTAATAAAATAAATAACCTGACTTTTTATTTTTAATTTGTCTGAATTGTCTTTAATTACTCGCAGTGGAAGAAATATCACACAATTAAGGGCCTTGCTCAAGGACCCAACCATGGAAGCTTGGCAGAGGTGGGATTTGAACCCTGGACCTTCTGGTCTAGAGTCCAGTTCCTTAACCACTAGGCTACCACAGTCCCACCATCCTAGTGTGCAGATGCTGATTCTTGTGTCAAGATCATGAAATACTTCAATAGGACATGACATTTACAAAAGCAAGCTGTCTTTAGTGACCAAACAAAAGCAGTGAGGTCCAAAATGCAAACATGGATTCTACATTTTATATCTCACAATACTTCGCCATAGTTTACTGGCCAATAGTGGATAGTTTATTGGTTTATCTTCTTTTATTATCTTTTAATATTTTAATGTACTATTTTGGGTTGCCAGCTTTCCTGGGCCAGGAGAACCAGTGAATTAATAAAATATTTATTTTGCAGAGACTTTAAAATAACTTTATTAAAGTTTATTAGAATAAAATGTGAAGATCTACCGTAATGTGTCTTAGGCCCTGTTATATTAGATATACCATTGTTTTAGCAATGGTATAATGACCATATAGAAGTATTTCTGAGTCTTTTTTATTAAAACACATTCAGGGGTTACAGGAAGTATGTATACAAATAGAATATTTAGTCACTTGCAAATAATTGTTTTGCCAAGTTTTACAGTCCTTGATCACGAATGGTCTTTTTGAAATGGTAACAGCCAATAAACCACTTTACCAGAAGGGGAGCAGACAAAAAAGATATGCTAAATCTCATAAAGACTACCATGGCGATCGGTAAAAAAGGGTATTATGGACAAAAAAATCCATGTTTGAAAGTTTTGGATCCAATTGTCGACAATATGTAATGTGTGGTCATTATACCACTGCTAGAACAACAAATCTAATGGTGATCTAACACTTTAACGCAGTACTGTAGGTTAAATGGTGTAATATAAGACACAGGTGAGGATAATTTTAGTTGAATGTAGTGCTGTACGTAGTCATGTGGTTTCAGCATTTCAAGTGATATTTTGTTTTATTGGAGTTATATTGGGTCATCTTGAAGTATTGGTCATATTTGATTTTTTTTAATATTATGGTTGTGGGTGTATTGTAATGATACAGGAGTCAGGTTTGGTAATAGTTGGCCATATTGAAGTTAATATGTTCATACAGTGATCATAATCGAATCATACTGGGGTCATGTTTCGTCATATTTGCTCATATTGGACTAATTAATGGTCATTGTCTGGTCATATTTGGGATTATTGGAGTCACAGTGGTCATATTTGGTCAAATTGAGATGGAAGAACAATATCCTACTAAATGTATATTTAATGCACATAGGTTAGGGTTAGGCTGCAGGTTTTATTTATTCATTCCCGTTTCATTTTTCAGGATAATGGTGAGTGTGATGGCATGTCACCTTTTATTTGAATAAGCTTGAATAAATAGTAGTAGTCGTGTGAGCTACAACTTTGGAATTACAAGCCATCAAATCATCCAGAATTCACTAGGTGCAGTTAGAGATACACCCCAGATAGGACATCAGCCCATCTCAGGGTAACATAAATGCACCACTTGACCGTCAGGTGTGCAGCACCTTGCTTTAACCACCAAAGCTACCACAGTTGGCTTGGTGTTTGGTGTTTCTGTTTAACAAGTATATAATATCCTGTAAATTAGTAACTTTATCACCTTTATATCATTCAATAAATTCAATTTTATCAGGCTGATTTTGATTAATAGCGTGGACATGAAACATTTACATTTACATCATTTAGCAGACGCCATTATCCAGAGTGACTTACAATTAATACAGTCTTACAATCCAAGCAATTGTGGGTTAAGGGCCTTGCTCAGGGACCCAACTATGGCAGATTTGAACCCTAGACCTTCTGGTATATAGTCCAGTACCTTAACCACTAGGCCACCACAGCCCCACTTCATGCAGACTGTAACTGTTTCCTTTTTATCTCCGTAGATTGGATCAGTACAGGTGAATAATTGTCTTCGACCAAAGACAGAATGTATTTTTTATTCTTTTTTTGCACTTTACTTTCAGTGTTTACATTCTGTAAAGCTTACTTATATAACTTGTTTCCTATTAGTGTCCTATTTGGAGTGGTTGCTATTTAGACACTGATGTACACTCACTGATCACTTTATTATGTCCACCTCCTTGTTTCTGTACTCATGTGCTCCTACACACTTCATCTGTCCATTTCATTTGCCCCATTTACTATATAGATGCACTTTGTAGTTCTATAATTACAGACTGTAGTCCATCTGTTTCTCTGCACGCATTGTTTGTCCCTTTTACTCTTTTCTCTAATGGTCAGGACCCCCAAAGGACTCCCACAGATCACTGTGTCACTGTGTACTCTTTAAGGCACATATACAATATTGATTCACCTTGTAGATGTAAAGTCAGGGACAGCAGTTCTATTGTGGCACAGTTTGTGTTAGTTAACCTCTACTCTTTCATCTGTGCCCACAGGGCGCTGCCTACAGGGAGCTGCCTACAGGAAGCTGGTGGCTGGACATTTTTGGTTGGTGGACTATTTTCAATCCAGCAATGGAGCGCTGTTGTGTGATCCACTGATACTAGCACAAAACATGTCACCACCACACCAGTGTTACTTCAGTGCTGAGGATGATCCACCACCCAAACAGTACCTAATCTGTGCTGATCCTGACCATAGCAGAACAGAGTAAAGGGTAATAACAAAGTATGCAGACAAACAGATAGACTATAGTCTGTAATTGTATAACTACAAAGAACATCTAAATGGTAAGTGGAACTGGTCAAATGGACAATTATTGTAAAAACAAGTAGGTGTGCCTAATAATGTGATCATAAGTGCACGCATACCAAAGTAAATTGTCACTAAAATATAAATATCTATAAAAATTAGGACATATACCCTGAAATTAGTTTCATTACTGGCACAAATTACACAAATGTTCAAACCTCACAGATGACAAAAATTGTTTTCCTTCAAAATTGCAATGTCTTTTGCTCACAAGACTCAAAGCATTGGTTTTTGGTGATCGTTATATGGATGTGTAATAATTCCCATATTTGTTTAGTTTACTTTTCTCTAGCAAGATGATATTTACACAGTGCTCCTCTCCATGTGTGTTTAAAAGGTAGTCCCTCTGCTGGTGCACCAGCTGTCTGTACTTGGCATTAGCCAGCCATGACTCGCAGCGGCTGAAGAAGATGATACCTGTAGTACCCAAGACCACAAGGCAGGTGAGTAAACCTAAAATTGCAAAGCAGATAATCTGGTTGCGCGTGGCCAATGGGCTAGAGGCGTGTACAGTCTCCTTCATTGTGATCTTTAGTAGTTCACGATCAGGGGACCTCAGCAGTTTGCTAAAAGTGTGAGCTGGGAGGCTGTAGTGTTGTGAATGATGTCCAGTGTTTGGGGGTCTAGACCTTAAATTTGCTTTGGATTTGTTAATATGAACGTCACACATAGGTCCAATTAGGCCTGGAGGACAGACACAACGAGTTCTACTGCCAGCCTCACTTAGGCAAGTACCCCCTTTGACACAGTCTCTGTCAGAGCATAAAGCCAGGCTGATGTTGCACAAGAGGCCAGAGAATCCAGGGGGGCAATTGCAGGTGAAGGTTAGTTCATGCCCTGTGCAAGTGCCTCCATTAAGACATGGGTTAGGCTTGCAAAAGTCAATATCAATCTCACAGAAATCGCCAGCGAATCCAAGAGGACAGAGGCAAGAGAAGCGATCCAGATCTGATCCATTATTATCTACACAGGTGCCGCCATTCTGACATGGGGACCTGAAAATAAGCAGAGACAAATACATTTGATTAGATTTAAAGGAAAATAGATGCAATAGATTTAAAAACGGTATGCATAGTGCATTTACATTTTAACCATAATGTGTGTATATAATGATGCCTAAAATGCTTTTATATAATAAAGAAAGAGACATCTTTATATTTGAGGAAATATTTACTATTTTTTTATTCTAGAAGGAATATACATACAGTACTTTAGCGTTGTTGAATTGAATAGTTTTCAGGAGCCAGTGGAACACAAACCAAAACTAAATTCTTTTCTCTTTATAAAGAGTATTAATCAGTTTACCCCTTGATTAGACATGGTCCTTTCTTCTGCTTACAGTTTCTGCCTGTATATTCAGGAGGACAGATACAAAGGTATCCACCCTCTCCTGTTTCAATGCAGGTTGAATTCCCAAAGCAAGGCATTGATGAACACAGATGAATGTCTGCAGACAAAACAAACCATACATTGCATTCTTCATCACATAATTCCTTGCTCACCGCTTCATGCTTCACTTTTTTATCTTTGCAATAATGCAATAACTTTTGCACTGATTAGCAATACGTGAACCTTACCTTGGTCACACTGACTGCCCACCCAGCCCTGCTCGCAAATACATTGCCAGGCTTTCTCACATGTTCCATGAACACAGCCTGGGAAAGGAATGCACAGCTCACATGTTTCACCTTGCCAGCCAGGTTTGCACCTGAAAAAAAACCATTCCGAATTTTGTATACAACAAATGCATACATTTGCATAATCTGACCCATTTTTTAGCTTTTTCTATAAAGGTGTAAGACGTATTTTATTCTAAATTCTAGTTTATTGTATAAATCATTTTGATTACATTTGACTAAAGTCTTGCTACCTTGCATCGTAGAACTGTGGGAAGATAAATACAAAAATAAATCTGACATGCCTTTACATACCTGCACTCGCCATCGTCACAAACTGCATTGTCCAGATTGCACCGAGATCCACATTCTGCAGCTATATATAAATTGCATTACAAACATTTTATTCGAAATGCACGGTCTATATTCACTGTCTATATTGTACTGTAAGGTAACCGACAAATAATATTGTGAACTCACATGCAAACAAAATTAGATCACGAAACACTTTACCTTGACCAAGAAAAGCAAACCCGAGCAGCAGTAAGCAAGAAATCGTTAAACTCAGAAATTCATGCATTTGCATCTTCGGATGTGGATTTAGTCCTCGTTTTCCTGAAGCGCATCTCAATTACGCAAAGTTCGTGTTCACACACAGCCGAGCGGTCACTAGATTGTAATTACCATACAATAATAACGCACAGTTTCCATATCTTCTCTTATAGAAACAGACTACCTAAAGGCAGACCTGAAATAATTCAAACATTAATGCGAGCTTTAGGAGATGTCCAGCATTTAATCTAGTTAAACAAGTTCGCCTGACATGTACAAATATATTTGCCTCGAAGCAGCAGTAACGCGCCTCACCCCGAGCACACTGGTTTATGTGGACAGATCCTACACACACGTGCGCGCGCGCGCACACACACACACACACACACACACACACACACACACACACACACACAAAGCAAACGCGCTCCTCCCAGCAAACGCGCTCCTCCCACCTGAGGGTCAGTGGAGCTGTCCAGCACATCCACTGGCTGAACGATCTGCTACGAGTTACTTGTTAGATAAATATTACACATTTACATTTACATTTCTGTCATTTTGAAGATGCCTTTATCCACAGCGACTTACAATTCATACAGTCTTACAATCCAAACAATTGTGGGCTTAAGGGCCTTGCTCAGGGGCCCAACTGTGACAGGGGTGGGATTTAAACCCTGGACCTTCTGGTCCACTGTCCAGTACCTTAACCACTAGGCCACCACAGTCCATGGTACATGGTATACAATAATAAAAGTGTGATTCCAGGCCCTTGGCTTGACAGTCCTGTTCACAATATTACATTCAGAAAGTGGAAGGCTTTTATTAATGTGCAGTTCAAGCACAGTCAAGCACAGCAGTTTACATGTTTATCTATTTCATATACAGTTATTTATAGTGTTATGTTTGATAAAATACATATAGAATGAGAAGTGAAGGCAACTTTTTTGAGATGTCTGGGATGAATCATCACACAGTGGAAACATGTACTGTGGGCAGATAAATCAGTATTCCAGATATTTTTGGGAAGAAATGTTGCTAAAATGATGCTGTGCGCTCCGGACCCAAAACCATCCAGATCTTGGACTTACACCAGGGGAGTGGGTCAGAGGCCATGACAAGACATTCACCTCTGTGATCATAGCAATAATGCAAAAAAGAGATTTTAGTGCAACATATGCAGCCTTCAAGACATCATCAAGGACATGTATTTTTCAACAAGACAACGCAAAACCGCATGCTGCACACATTACAAAAGCATGACTGCAGAAGAAGAGGTTATGGGTACGGGACAAAATAACACCTGAATCCCTTGGCATCTTGGCACTTGGCATGCCATGAAACCACAGACTATCTCAACAGACTATTCACAACTTCATATTTTGTGCCCTAGCCTGATATATCTTCTGCCCAAAGGTGTTTTATGGTGATTAAACACAAACAAAATCTCTAAGGACTGAATATATTTAGCATAGCTCCAAACTGCACGTTCTTCAGAAACTCACTGTGCTACCTGGGGAAATGATTTTATGGTAAGTCACTTGGCATGCATAGCTGTTTCTTCCATACTGTCCATTTTTCTTGTAATGACCTGACCTACATGTGGAGAGCTGCAGAAAAGCCGAGACTGCCGCACAGTTTCTGAAGCTGCCAGAACCTCATCTCTCTACACTAAATAAAGATTGATGTCAAAGTACAGGAACAGAACTGTATCCAATTAAATTGTTATATTTTTATTGTTTACATACATGTCTACACACAAAATTGTATTTTGTTGATTCAGATACAGTAATCAGTCACATAGTGATGAAATCAGTTGACTAGAGCTATCTAAAGTATTTATTTGTGTAAGAGGAGGGCATTTTGCATAATTGTTATTTTGTAATTTGCACTGCACTGACAGAAACAGAGACAGATGAATGTTGGCAGAAGATGGCAGTGTGTAACATTGATCTAATCCTAGTGGGTCTTAGAAAATGTCAGCTTTTCATTTGCCATATTAAAGGGAAGACATCAGTCATTGATTTGCTGTCCTTTGATCTCATTTGTGCTCTGCGCTTTCATGCAGCCCACCCCCACTCCTAAACGTGCTCCTGACTTGATAGAGAGCTACACCAGGCTTCACAGTGATGGCCATTAGGACGCAGAGAAAATAAATAATCAAGTTGAATGCTTGCCAGTGAAGGGCAAACTTTGCCCTTATCTCTTTATTGTATGAACTAACAACACTAATTTTAAGGTAATAAAATACAATTATATTGAGTAAATTTAAAATAAAATTATATTCATTATATGAAGTTCAATTATAATGGAGACGAATATGTTGATGTATCAGCCTAAGCTGAGTTAAACAGTGCTGGATATATAGTTGTAAACATTGACTGTACACGACAACATATAATGATATATTTGGGTTTGAGAATGGGTTGCATTAAGTGAGAAAGAATGAAGCATGATGTGCGTTTGTACACCTTGAGAAAAGTACATGTTTAATTTATTAGTTATGCACCATTTAAGGAGAATGCTGAAAATATGGGGCAAAATATGGGGCAAAATCAGCATAAAAGCCAATTAAATTCAAGAACGCAAAGATAATTATTTTAGTAATTGTAATGACCACAGATAACTATTTCTAACTCTCTTTATCAGAAAATAACCAGAATACACACAATTTGTATGCAATACTAAAAAACTGGACACAGTGTCCAGGATTCTCTAGGTTACATTATCAAGAAACTCCCCTTACAGTTGAGCAATATCAGGATCTGCCATCTTCATTGAAATGCCAAGCTGACTCTTTTACAGTCCAAAAAAGCTTGAATCCCTCTTGGTTCTCCTCTTTCTATATATGGTATAGCTAATGTTGCTGGAGTTTCATGCTACGGATGGTATCATTGTTAGTTGTCTCTGTGTTATTAATCAATAAGTAACTACATTTTCTCTTTTCTGTCTAAGCTTGTGCTTTCCAGTTCCAGTTCCAGGCTCCATCAGAGGGCATTAACTCCCTTCATCCCTCGGTTGTCAGGGGAGTCAAATTTCAAATAAAAAAAATATTTATATGGCGCTTTTTACAATGGTGCATTGTCTTAAAGCAGCTTTACAATATTATATTATCTTAAAAGGCCGATCCCAAATTAAGCAAGCCTAGGGCGATAGTGGAAAAGAAAAACTGTCCTGAATGTAGAAGGAAGAAACCTTGGGAGGACCAAGACTCAAAAAGGGACCCATCCTCCATGGGTGGCCTAGATGTTAACTGAAATAGATATGCTTGTATTAATAGTTAAATTAAGCAAATTATAGCATTTAAATTAGATAATGATGGGGATGATGTGTCTCCAAAAACTAGCTAAGGATTCAAGATCCTAAAGTGACTCTTTGTATCGGAAAAATAACTGCAGATATTTTTTTTATTCATATTTACTTAGTTTCTGTTTTTTGAACCATTACTACAAACTTATTTGGCTTGATACATTATTTTCATTTTTACATTTAACATCTGAACCACCCAAGGAGGATGGCTCCATTTTTTAATCTTGGTCATGTCAGGGTTTCTTCCTGTTTAGGGTGTTTTTTCTTTCCACTGTCGCCCTAGGCTTGTTTAATTTTGGATTGGCCCTAGAACATAGTCTAATATTGTTGAGATGCTTTAAGACAATGCTTCATTTTAAAATGTGCTATTTAAATAAATCTGACTTGACTTGAGCATGAATGGTCCTTTGGAAGGGTAGCAGCCAAAAAAAAGTTCAGAAAGGGAACTGGGTAAAAAAGCTCAGATGTGCTGAAGCTCACAAAGATTGGCATTAAGATCAGTGGAAAACAGTATTATAGAGTGACAAAACTGTACCATGATGAATATACACTCTTCAGCATGGAAAAAAAGAGAAAATGTAGTTAGTTATTAATTAAGATCACATGGACTATTAACAATTACTGATGCCATGTGCAACATAAAACTCCGGAGGCATTAAATATAGCAGCATAGCTAGAAAGAGGTGAACCAGTAGGTAACAATTGCCAAGAGGGATTACATGAGACATCAACAACCCAGCAATCAATAAACCTGAGTAATCACACTAAGGAGGCAAGCAGACAGCAACCCAAAATCCCAGATCACCATAAATTTTTGTGATTATAAACACCTAGCACTGGCTTTAGTTTAAGGCAAGGATGCACAATCCAAGAGTCTCAAGCCGAGCTCAGCCAGACAGCCCACCAAACACTCCCAGCCAAAGACCAGATATGACAAGGCAGGCAAAATTTATCATAAGTGTATTATGATACATTCAAAAAAGATTTCTGAGGACCATAGAAAAAGAGTTCTAGATGCTCAGGTTACAAAATATCTCTAAATAGTTTAGACTCCAACAATCCATAAAACGTGAAATATCCCATAACATAATATCATCAAATTTTTGTGAGGACTGAAGTGCAATGTCACAGAGGAATCCTGACCTTCCAAAAGAAATTTCATTCAAGCCTTGAAGGGAGTAGCACATGTTTGGGAACCCACCAGCACCCCAGAGTTGAAGCTATGCTGTATTTAGGAATAGACAAAATTTCCTCCAAGCATATTTCTTCCCATACGTGGGACTGATTAGCAAAGTTTAGTTCCAGTTATTGCTGCACAAGCTTTTTACACCAGATAATAAAAGCAAAATTTTAATGTAATGTAATTTTAAAGGCCTACTTTTTGTTATTTGGTAGCACATTTAAAAACAGCAACACATACCAAATGGTAACAGCTGACAAAGTTTATTGAAAAAAAGCTTTACAGGACGGGCATTAAAGTGCCAGCAGTTTGAAGTTCTAAAATGATGAGCACAATACAATTACAAAAGAGCAATGAAAAATAAACCCAAAGACTACAAACTTTTTTTGCATAGCTTTGTCTGTAATATTAGGAATTAATTTTAACATTCATTATGAGAAAGAGCAAAAAAGCCTTCCGTGATGATTGTGAAACAATAAACGTGTTATGCAAAAGCTAAAACATTACGGTAATCAAAACCAGCCTGCTTAAGGACACAATTATAAAAGCCTTATGACACAGCTTTATTTAGAATACCAATAAATGTAAAAGTTAAACAAATGATTAACAAAAGACTGTCTTTGGTTCATTAATGAATTCTGCACCAAAGTTCTTTTTTGTAATAAATTAAAATACCCTCTTATTGTTTGATTAGAATGGCAATACAGCCTACTAATCAACAATGCATGTAATATTTAACAAAGCAGGAATTGTTAACTTCAGGTAGTGGTGCCCACTTAGGATCTTTAGTTAGTCAAAAATAAATAGAAGACTAAGAAAATATTACTTTATTCATTTATATTTACGCCATTTAGCAGACACCCTGATCCAGAGCGACTTATAATTAATACAGTCTTACAGTCCAAGCAATTGTGGGTTAAGGGCCTTGCTCAAGGACCCAACTTTGGTAGCTTTGCAGAGGTGGAATTTAAACCCTGAACCTGGTCCATAGTCCAGAACCTAGGCCACCACAGTCCCACATTCATAACACTGCAGTTCTAAATTCCTAACAATATTGTGTATTTATTAGTTTAACATAACAGAGAGATTAAAAACCATTGATTAAAAGAATAACATTCAATTTAAAAATGCAGAACCATGGACAGTGAAATTTCTTAACAAAGTAACAAAAACTATGTGATAAAAAATAAGTGAATAAGCACTTAGGCTATGAATTAACGCATAAGTGCTATTCCAATCATCTGTAGAATATATAAACTGCTTTTAAATCTCTAACCGGATTTCAGGAATGAAGTAATAAATGCCCTGAGATTTGTGGCGTTTACTTAGTGGCAGAGAATTCTGTTTCTTTCATCTGAGCACACTTCAGCACATGTTCTTTTAAATAATATTTTTGTCATTCGCTCAAGCCTGATGTTTCAGAATGCTGCAGTCATCATTTTGTAAATCTAGTGCCTCAATGTTTTCCTTAGTCATGTAAAGTGCCATCCTCAGATGCAGTTATTTATATAAGCTGTGAAACAACCAATTCAATTCTAGTATCTCCAGGATTTTCAATGTATACTGTTGTTAGCTTAATCATATCTTCTCCAAACCAACCTCACAGCAACTTATTGAGTCTTGCCCCTCCCAAGGTATTTTCCTTATCATGCTTTTGTGTTTGTGCTACAATGTAACTTTTTACTAATTATTTATTAGAATGTCAACATTGGCTACACAGCCTGTGCTAAGATGCTGGAAAACTTTCTCCTGCTGTTGTCATAGTAACAATCCATGAGAACTGATGCTATCTGTGGAAAGTGATGCATCCGGAAGTGACCACCGAATCTAAATATGATAAGGAGAGATGAGGGGAGCTAAAAATATCTGTGTGGGATCTGTGTGTGAGTCATCAGAACAACACGCTGCCTAAGGTGTGATGGGATCTTCATGCCACTAATTAGTCTTATTAGTGTTATTTTTTACATACTTTGTAAATAACTTATGACAGGTAAAAAGCAATAACTTGGATGTAAATGTATTAGTTTGACTGACACCCCGATGAAAAGGGTTAAATGTTAGATAGTAATGATAGTGGTGAGAAGTTGCTATCACTGTAAAAAAACAAAACAAAACTTGTGTAAAGTAACAACCACATTTTTGTCCCTGTGATATTGTAAGTGTTATACTACTTCCCAATACACTACCAGGCCACTAACACTGACTGCTATGCTGTTATTTCCAAGAAATTATTTAAAAGACAAAAACATTTTAGTTAATTTTATTTAGCTGGTTACTGGTGTCAACTTTTGCTATGGTTCATCAGATAGACAAGACATGGTTCCTCTTGACTGTAATTTATTTGATCAAATCCCTTCACCATATTAAAGATTACCATATGCCAGAAGTTGGATTTGTAATTGATTCTAATTTCCTTTTAATTGGTAAAATGTCATTGTGTGTTATTATTCATGAATAGACTGTAGTAACCTAGTCGTTAAGGTACTGGACTATGGACGAGAAGGTCCAGGGCTCAAATCCCACCTCTACCACAGTTGGGTCCATGAGCAAGGCCCTTAACCCACAATTGCTTGGATTGTAAGACTGTATTAATTGTAAGTCACTCTGGATAAGGGCGTCTGTTAAATGGTGTAAATGTAAACACAAAGCCTGTTTTATACAATTTCATGTAAATGAATACTGAGATAAGATAAATGAAAAAGTGTACCCATAGTTCCTATATGGGCACTAATAAAAAGCAGTACAGCTGGGTGGAGGATGGATGAGGTCTGATAGCGATGCTAAAATCTATATATTTTCTAAACCCATAACAGTGCTGTTTACCTTATGCAGAGTGGGCAGGGCTTTTATACTGATTGTATGCAAAAGTCACAATGAACAAGTACTACTTACAAACAACTAAAATAAGGATGTTGTGATTAAAAGTGGAGTGAAGTGGAGTGGGCATGGTGGGCATTTGAGATTTCCACTTGACAATATTCAACACTAGGGGAGTGGTTTTTAGCTGAAAGCAAAAATCTGTACTGTATCCAGTTTTGGATCAGCACTAAATATTAAACATTAATCCAGAGTTACTTAAGAAAGGTTTGGCTGAACACTTTTCTAGCGATCCAATATGACTAGAAATCTACCAGACGGAGGGACATAGTGCTGCTATTGCTTCTTATACAGCCTCCGATGTACACAACTGAAAAAGCTAACCAGATCTAATCGGATATGAAGGTCCAGTTTCAGTACAAAACTGAAGATTAGTGTTGCTGCCATTTTTTACTACCCTAATAATGATTAGTAGCAGTAATGTCTTAACCTTGTTTCAGTTTCCTATTAGGATTGATTTAGGGTTTTCCTCCTACAAACTGTCATCTTCTTAAACAGTAACTCCTAGTCCTCTGATGTCTTCTGGGTGGGCAGACTCCCTAACTAAAAACAATCTCCAATTCATTTTGCCATTGAGGTCAGATTGTCATGGGCTTGGGATATGTCAGTGTTTGACATGGTATTTGTGAATGTTTGCAATCCTTTCGACAAGTGGGATTGCTATAAAACACCTTGCTGAGTCATCACATCAAGACATGACTCACTGAGGATCATCGTGATCGTTTATTGGACCTCATGACTCTATTCAAATGTCAACAATGCTGACGTATGAGAGACGTTGGTACGAGTTTAACAGGGTGATCAAAGAGCAGTCAGAGCGGCGCTAAACTGATCAAAACGCTTAACGTTAATCATGTGACTGAGTTGAGGCGTTGCTCGTTCCACTTACCTCAGTGCTCGTTACAGCAGATTATGTAAATGGAGGTCATTAAAGAGCAAGCACTAATCACCGTGCCTTTAAAATCATTATAGAAAATTACAGACGCATTATTTTCTGCAACCTTTTTGTTAAGCACGTTAGAAATACTGCTCATTAAACAATAAACAGTCTGAACGTCCAATATAGCGATTCACCCGAGCTGATCCTGGTCAGGGTTACAGGGGGAGGTTTTAGACCCTATCCTGATATTCCTTCTGCCCAAGCAGGACTACCCTGCCCTCAAATCCAGACCCTCAGTGACTGGCTCTTACCTCTGCATATAGCAGACGGTCATAAAGTATCATAATTGGCTCTTTAGAGACAATGTCAAAAGCATTTCTGATACACACTACATGGTCAAATGTTTGTGGACAACCAAAAATATATCAAAACAAGGGTATTAGTATGGAGTGTGCCTTCTTGTTCTTCTAAGGGGGCTTTCCACTAGATTTTGGAACATGACTGCAAGGACATTTTCTGATATTAGACAATAAGCCCTGACATGGCTCACTTTTGACAATCCAGTGCATTTTCAAGGTGTCTGAAGGAGCTGAGATCACAATTTTGTATAAGCCATAAATCAAAGTTCTCAATCAACCCAATTCTCTTTGGACTTTAAGGACAGCAGGCTAGAAGTTGATGAGCTGAGCAGAAACCCAAAGATGTGCCAGTGGGTATCAGTGCAACCTATTCAGTAGAACCATCCACTGTTTGCCTATGGAGAATCCAGAAACGGATGCTTTATATGATTGTAAGTGCTGCTGAAGAGGCAGCAAAAAAGAAAAAAAACATGGTTACAGTAAAGACGTGAATAAAATATTATATATTCTATACGATCAAATGCATCCATTTAGCCAATTAATACTCTAAACCTTTTTAGTACCTTCAGCACTGTTTCACCTAAGCAAATTGATTCATGTTTAGTTTGATTTAGTGAAAACCCAAACACTTTTACATTTATATTTCCTTATCAACAAACTACAAAAACAAAGCTTCATATTTCCATTATGTCTGTGTAGGTTCTTGTTCATCCAGATCATGGTAGGATTAAGTGTTTGAGCTGAAGGCACCTGAAATCAAGAATCAGCTCAAACACTCAAGCCATTTCCATTCATTCTTCATGTTTTCATCACTGGTATTTTGGGAATTTTTACAGTACTAAAAATGTACTGGTTGGTTAAAAAATAACCAAACTTTATGCAGTATGTATACTTATTTTAGAGCTTGACAGAGCAAACACTCAGGAGGCTAAAGCACACTTCCTTAGTCGAGACCTTGGGCTATGTAGGAGTGTTCTTGCTTGCTTGCTTGGCACACCAGACCAGAACTCAGCCAGACACGCAACTCTGTGCAAAGTTAAATCTGAAACTAATTGCATTTTTTGTTGCAATATTCTTGCAACAGTTAACACTAGTCTTCCTTTGTTCGCTAGGAACTGCTCATTTCAGATACACTAGTGTCAAATTTTTTTCTCTCTCTATCCAATTGTTGAGAATTTTTAAGAATCAGATCGATTCATGATTCTGAAATCTAACCTGAGACTAAATAAACTAAAAATAGATTTACTTTTGTTGCTTTATTACAAGAACTATTATCAAGAACTAGAACTTGTTATTCTGCTTTTGTTTTGTATGCTAACAGGAACTTGTGCTTCTGGTATGCTTATATGAAGGTAATCAAGATGTCCCGTTAATGTTCACTTAACGTCACCTGATGAAATGATCTCTCATAAGGATGAGTCTTAACTGACATTTTACTGAAAACTGGAAATTCCAAAACTACTGGCGTTCCCCGTGTCATTCAACCTCCTGCTGTTAACAGGTTTTTAAACTAGTTTTTGTGGTCGGCTTTGAGTTCTGCTTAGATTTACTGTATTAAAACTTAATATTCTGCATATCATCTGCTAAATATATGGGAAAACACTAAGTTTTTATTTTTACTGCACACCTGAAGCTCCAGATCTGCACAACCAGTGCAATTCTTGGTCAGAGCTGCCAAAGCTGTTTGTCCTTTAGTCTCGAGAAGAAGGTAAGATATCAGTGGGAATTTATAGTATAAAAGACCTGGTTCATACTTCAACATCTGCATTTCTAGAAAGTTTGCAAAGTCAAGTCAGCTCTAGGCCTGCTTTAAGTTAAAGCACAAATATATTTATATATTTAATCCTTGAAATAAGACATGCATTATTTGTGAAGGTTAATAACTAATGCAATTTCCTCTACATCTATTTATCTCGTTGTAAAGAGCATGACATGGTTCTTTTAGTCTTGGAAAACAACCAGGTGTCAAACAGGCAATACAGTCAATTGCGATTAATGGGACCACATCGGGATGGTTTTGGTCCTAATAACCGGCTGGTCCGATTAAACGAACGATGTTACAAGACGGGACGTGTTATGTAACATATTAAATGTTTATTAAACCTTTGTGTGATTTACACGTATAGCGAACGTACAAACAAGAACTACTGTT
>JAUZSU010120834.1:0-18339 GCA_034780255.1 Parotocinclus maculicauda
TGTATATATATATATGATTACACTGAGGATGATTACACTGAGGATATATATATATATATATATATATACATTTTACAAAGCCACAATGAAAATAGTGATTGATCACTGATTAACTGACAATTATTTTTCTGAAGAACAACCTAATTAAAATGCCACTAATAGCACAATATAAAGGTGAGATGTCTTTTGATAGAATATGATACAATACTTACACTAGTGTAAGCTGAATACAGTATGTTATTTATTTCAAGCATTGTTAGACTGGATTGTTTGCCTGAGAGCTGCACCGGCTCAATCCCAAATTTGTGGATGTGTTTGTATACTCAAGGGGCACACAGTGCACCTTTGTAGGAAACAGGAAATCATTTGAGGTAGAGTCTTAACTCTGCATTAATTTACCAACATTTTTATGAATTATCAAAATATGGCTATAGTGGTGATTTTTTTAAAAGCAGGTTGATTATTCTTTGTGTGGGCAACTGCCCACCTCAGCTCATCCATAGATATGCCCCTGCCACAGCTAGGGAAGAAATAATAAATGAGTTAAGCTAGAGTTAAGTTTTATCCTAAGGAAAGACAGCTAATAACAGCAAGTTATGACTAAAAAATAATGCATTCTGAAATCAAGTAATAATACTACAGACTGAATATTTAGAAAGAAATAATATATAATAATAAGACTAAAGTTAAAATGACAGATTTAAGTGTACGGATATAAATTAGATGATTCTAAGGAAGATAGGAAAACTGAACACATTATTATTTAAATTTGAGAGACTGGAATGTCATATTGTTGTTCCTTAGTAATGTAGTTACTCTAATCCCCCAAAACTCAAATATTTATACTTGTTTCCGAAACCAACATGTTTGCTGGCTTATTTCCCTTACCAGAAAGATTATATAGTCCCAATGCTTTTGGACACTATTTTGTGTGTATGTGTGTTTTGCCATTTTCCACAGCTTATGGTTGCTACTTATTTTTGTGTGTTTCACACAGATGTGTTTGCTCTGGCTGTCACTGCGGCCACTAAGTGTAGCATCAGTAGCTTTCACACATGACGCATGAGCTCACTGGCTCAAATTCTAGTTGTTGTAGTCAGTAGAGATGGGTGCTCACTCTCCTTCTGTCTTGAATATGAATGTGTATTATCAGAGTAATGACATTCAATACTATATAAAGCATTAAAATATTTATAAGAAATATGCTTCCTTTCCAGGACTTCTGCAAAGCTGGAAAACCTTAGTTCAACACCATCACTGCTCTGCACTTAACAGGTGCTAGCAGTGCTTTGTTATGGCCTGGCTTTTTATTATCAGTCAAACACATAATAGGCCATGTCTAAAAGATTGCTTAAGCAAACCTTGTAATGCCTTGCAAAGGCTATTATAGTTAGGCTTTTTTGTAATGACATATTTCTCATATCTTACAGTAGCATACTTTTATTACTCATGACATTTGTGACGATTCATGATTATTTCTGACGTTTGTGACAGTTTGAATACATAAGGATAATTAAAAAAAGATTCATGTGATATTTCATAATGTTATATTAAACAGTCTAATCATATATGAATAGCTTGTATAATCTGGTTACACACTATTAGATGACATTTAATAAGACATTTTTTCCCCTGAGATTTTCCCTGACAAATCACTTGTCAAAGTATTTGGCAGCAAAAGAACAACATGCACAAATCTGCCATATGCCTGCTTTACTCCAAAATGGCTCCATTTTCTTCTGTTACGCCCCATACTCCTACTATATCTTCCATTGCTACCTGCTGAAAACTACTCATGCTTGAAAGCTGCAACAATAAACTACACCAAAGCCTACTTATTAAACTGTCAAGCAGTCCCAAACATGGTGTTTAACTTGTATCTAACAGTGTATAGAGCCATAAACTAAACATGCAGAAAACTGTGTCGGAGAGCTTTTGTATGGAAAAAATTACCATAATAGGTTTTGCCACAGAACTCCACATCCAAATCTCTCATTTATAGATTTTATATATGTTTGGCTTCTTCTTTGGTATGTTGTTCTAATTTGCATTTACTGTAGTTCTTACAGTGTAAGTGTAATGTGTGCTATTCTGAAATACTGTTCTGCTACTGGTCTGCAGCAGTTTTCATAGTATAGTTTAAATGCTGGACTCATTGCAGTTTTGGCCAGGACAAAAGACTTCATAAAATGTTAATGTGCTGTTTAATCAGAAAACAATTAACTTATGATCCATACTGTATCTGACCTGAGCAAAATCAAGTCAACTCTCTGTCAACTCTTTTAGTTAACAGCTGTTATTTTTGGGTCTTCCTTTATTTTTTTCTTTGTTATTTGGTGTGCCACAGGGAGGGTGGTATTACGGCACAGTTGTTAGTATTGTCGACTGGAGATGCTACCTCAACCAAACCTAAGCCATTTAAACACAAATTGAAGTGTAATACTATAGATTGTACTACATCGACTTGCAGTTTTAGAAGGAGTATATGAAATAATGCAATAATTCAATAATTCATAAAACTTTCTTTCTCTCCTCTATTCAATGCAACTTTCTGCAGATACTTTCTTGGTACCATGTCTGATTCAGTCCTTTAAATCAAATTCAACATTAGTATTTTTAATCTACACTTCTTGTTGATATTTTTATTGTTTCCCTGTGTCCTGCCCTGTTGCCAGAAGATGCATGCAACTTTAGCCAGCTTGTCTAAAAATCTGAACTCATGCTAATCAGCTCCAAATCTCCCGTACCTACTGGATAGGATATACAGATAAGGTCAGATAATAGCATTCGGCATTGCTTCACCTCTGTAGACGTATTTGTAGGCACTCTGTCTCTTTGTGCTGTCCTCTTGAACTTGAAAAGAGATTTCTGTAAAAAATAAACTATAAAACCCTGAAAATTGTAAAAAGAAAACTGAAAAGATAAATTAGAAAATATATTATGACTAGATACAATAAATGGAAAGAAGTTTGGTGGATTAGGTGACATAATGCAATAATTTGCACATTTGTGACATCATCACGGTCACATCATATTTCCCACTGCCTAGTTTCGGATTGCATCAGTCTTTTACTTCTTGTTGGTTTTCTCTTACTCAACACAGAGTAACAGAACACCAGTATGTATGTATTTATTAATGCACTGAAATTCACAATTTTGTTTTGTTTTGATATATATGTATATATTTGGCTATTTCTACGTATGACAATTGTACGTATCTTTGTTAAAAATGTGTCTTTTTATATTATTTGCATTTACCTTTTAAATGATGTTCCTCTTAATAATTGCTTTGATGGTTAATGAGTTGTGAGTTGTGTGAATGAATTATGAGTCGTTGTGATCTTGGCATAGTTGGTTGTGTGTCCATTTGATCATGCTTAAGCAGCTTCTGGTATTATTGACTGCATGTAAACATTTACATTGCCAAAATATTTCACCTTGTTTCACCTTGATTATCAGGCACGCCTCTCCACTGATTCAGTGGCATCAGCCCTGTTTCAATCACTCCCAGTTCAATCACATTACACACGTTTATTTTATTCCTCTGATAAGGTTAAACCACAACAGTCCCCTGGAAGCTGTTCGTACTTTCACTGTGTGTCTGGTGGAAATGCCACACTCTCCGTGCGCATGTTTCTCATTCTCTAGAACACAAAGTGCCTCAGGAGGGTCTGTCACTATAAATCTAGATGCATTTTGCTCATGTTGAAGTCCTGTTTGAAACATAAATGTGGTATTAGGATCGATCCATTTGAGCATGTTTCTCTGGTCAGACATCTGAGAAGGCCCTTAGGTGACAGGTCTAGAAGAAACAACTTACCACTAGTTCAAAATAAAAGGCACTGAATGTTATAATCTGCAGTGTAAAAAATGCCTGGGAAACCCAGGGTTTCCACTTGAGTTGTATTAGAGGTTTTGTTAGTGGCCCCAGGAGTGGCCGCTCTTAAACATCTAATTAGTAACCAGACCCTATACCACTAAACCATGCCATTTTTCAAAGACCAGGAATTTTATATTGTGGTTTACAGTATATGATGCTCCTTTAGCATGTTTCCAGTTTGCATAGAGTATTTACTGCATGTATGGAATGGTGCCGGTAACACTTTTTCCAAAAGCATATCCAGATTAAAAGACAAATTCTCTCACAAATTTTGCACAGGATTTTAAAATACTTTTTAATTGGTCAAACACAATGGCTACTATATGATGCATGATTTGGCATGATTTGACAAAAATGAAGATTTGCTGAAATAGTTGTCACTGTTAATAATTATATATTTCAGTAACAGCTAAGCATCCAGGGCTTTGATTCCAGTATATGTACTATTCTATTCTATTCTATTGTATTCTATTCTATTCTATTCTTCAACTTATTCATTTTAGAACCAATGTAAATTATACTCACTGTTGAGCTGAGCCATTAGTTAATGTTGAAGTCAAACTTATTTCTAAAATGCTATTTACAATGGACTTAGAACAGCATTGAAAAGAACAATAGAACATAGCTCTACTGAGACAGTGGCAAGGGAAAGCTCCCCAAATAAAGGAAAAAACCTCGGGAGGACTAAGGCTCAAAGTGGCATCCATCCTTCTTGAGCAGCGCAAATACACAGAAGATAAATTAAAATCACAATGGGATTTGTATTTAAAGGATATTTTGGTAAACAACATAATAAATAAATAAAATAAAGAAAGAAAAAACAATATTATGAAAAGTAGAATAAAATAGACGATATTATAATATGTTATCTGTCCTCAGACAAAAAAATTAGATGGCATGGCCCACTCAGTCAAACGGAATAGAGAAGGGAAAGTTATTGCCTTCTGTGTATAATTGCATTATACAAATATGTTATAGCAGATTTGATGGCAAGGTTTTATTTTTTTATTTGTTTATTTATTATGTTTTATTTCTGCTAGTTCTGGTTTTTGGAAAACGTTTCCCTGTGGTGGTGGGCTATATTACATTATTGTTTCACCATTATTTTTATAATGTAGCTGTTTATACATTTAACCAGTGGTGGTTTAGAAGTTAAAGCGCTTGACTGGTAATCATATGGTTGTGAGTTGTAAAGGTTGTGAGATTAAGTGTTTAATCTTCAAACGTTGCACTTAGTTGTAAGTCCCCCTAAACTTGTTATCTGATATAAATGTAGTAAATGCAAATGACAATACTATAAAGCTATTTACTTGGCTTTACAGAGATATTAAAAACATTTGTTTTTAGATTTGAGAACACGTTTTTTCAGATTTTATTCATGCATTTAATGATACAGCTGAATGCTAATCAGCCTGTCACTGCCTATATGGAAAATATTACTACAGTTGTTTTCCAAAGTGTACCTTTTTTCCCTTAGTGCTGGAACACATTCCTCAACAATGGTTGTTGTTGTTTTTGTTATTATTATTTTTATTATTATTATTATTATCGTTATTATTATTATTATATTGTCCTATCTGATGGATTATATCACTCTAAAATTTAGTCTGTATTGTGTTAATAAATACTGACACTCATGCTCAGTTCAAATATGCAGTGTTAAGCAATCCAAGTTTTAAATGTATTGATTTCCTATATGTGAAATCTAACACAGTAAACAGGTGTACATCAATAATTCAAGTCATTATGAACAATTTGTTCGCAGCTGCATTTAGGTCTGAATGCCCAGTTCCCAGGATTTCCCAGCAGAACATTACATGTATTACACCCCATTCACTGACTTGTCTTCTTGTCCCAGTGCATCCCAGTGCACACATACCCAGCGGTCTATGTGATGTAAAAGAAGATTGGCCTCATTGAACCAGGTCCCTTTCTTCCAATGTGTTCTAATGCTCACGTCTACTGTAGAAAGAGCTAATTAATTGTATTTTGAAAATTAAAAGTAATTGTTGTACACATTCACAGAATAAATCACAGATCATTTTTTAAAGAAAAAAGAGCATGAAATAAATAACTGTCATTAAGATGGTCTGTTTAAGATGACCTGCCCTAAACAAAGTCCATTTACTCTTTTTTGACATGCTGAGGACACAAAGTCTCCTTGTTCTTAGCCTTTTTTAAACACCTAAGTATTCACAGTAATTACAGTAATTAGCAATGATCGTGCCTGAACATGCAGTTAGGATCTGGTGTCTGGGTGAGCACGCAACCCCCATTTTAGTTAATCAATGAGTTTAATGTTAAGGAATGTGTTTAGTTATCCAGTTCCTGGTATGTTAGTCAGTGTGTTATATTTCAGACAATTGGGGCCAATCATTCCACAAAACAGCATGACTTTCAGAGAACGATTTAATCAGGATGTCTAAGTGATGAGCTGGGTGGTCTTTTCTTTAATCTGAGAATAGAAAATTAAATCAACAGTTACCACCAGCAAGTTTTGTTTTACGGTTAGGAACCTGCTTTAACAGAACATTAATTTTTATTGGCATAAAAAAGAAATTATGCTAATACGCATGGTAGGATAAATATTGATGACTTTGAACATTGGTGCTGTCAAAAACATTTGAAAGTACAGTACCTTTGCAACTAAAACAAGTCAAATCAAACCTTATCTTTTAGGTATCTAAACTAAAACTTAATTCACACTGCTTCTTATGTTCTTAATCTTTGATGGGGTTTTAGGAGAGCCAATGAAGATGAGTACATGTTCTACAGTTATCTAGGACTGCTCTGCAACATGATGTAAAACAGAGCATGTTGTGATCCAGCAAGCGGGCATCAAGTGGAAAGGTCCTGGGAACATATAAACACAACACTGCTCATAGTGCAACACTTATAGCATAGTACAGTAGAATTCAAAATAGAGTATCTAAAAGACTTACATTGTCTTAACTATCGGTTGTCTTTGTTTTCACTTTGTTTTAATTTTTTTCTTGTTTTCATGTTTTATATTTCCAAACCTTGCTGTCCATGAGCTCTCATGATGCATGAGCACACAGCGTGCTGATGATCTAATTATGCCAGTTACCCTAAAAGAAAACGAGCCATTTGGAAAGTAGGTTACACACAAGTTCCTTTTAATTAAACTTTGTTTATTAATATTGCCTATTTTCATTTCATTTTAAAGATAAATACGCAGAAGTGCTGGATTTGAAAATGTGCTCCATACCCTTATAAACACAGGGGAGCCATGCAGACTCCACACAGTAAAAGACTGAACCAAGGACCTTCTCCCTACAAACCAAGCCACTGTGCCCAAACTAAAAACTTAACAATATAACAATATCTATAAATTGTTACATATTATGAGAGGGAACAGTTTATGTTGGACATGGTTGTTCTGGGAACAGTTGCAGAGGAAGGGGAAGGATGAAAATGAGATAGATGGATGAATGCAGGAGTCTCACTCAAGCTGTCTACATTTAATAATATAATGTGTATAAAAAGAATATAAATTAGGGCCAAATGTGTGACATCACTTGTGATTTTATTTACCATGTTTTTTGTCGCATGTTTCATTTAATGGTTCCTGGAACTGCCAGTAGCACTTTCCCGCTAGTCAGTCCAGGATCAAGTGGATAAGAAATTGAATGTCCACACCCTGGCCAGCTTGGCAACTTTATTGGTGAGCTTAATTAACTTCTCTGCTTATTTCCAAAGAATGGCTGTACTCTCATTCTATTGGGTGACCTAAGCCTGTCTACTGATGTCATCATATCCATGGCCATCTACCATCTTAGCTTTTGACCTGACACACCATTGCCATCAATTCACAGAGTAGGCAACACCTATGAAATCATCTTCACTAAGAACTTTGACAAATCCAGCCTTACAGTGGCTTCATATTTGTGTCTTTTTCCTGTTTCTTAAACACCAACTCTACACCCTTTACTAAAGTGATGATTTGAAAAACCTTGAAAACTCGTTCTTCTTGACTATCTTCTTATCTTTGTCTTCAGACTACCTCCCTGTTTACACTGCCACTTATTAGTTTCTCAACTCGCCAAGTCCTTGGACTTCCTTTGCTGTTCCTGCAGGCTCTCTTCTGCACTCTGGTAATCCAGGCAATACTGAGCAAACACACACTCATTGCTCAACTTTAAATCTTTACATTTAAACTGCTTAGTGAAGATAAGATGGGGAATCACCACCAGTACCAGTACCAAGGTCCAGTACCATCCACAATTTTCTGTTTCATTCTAGCAACCTTGAAACATATACCACAAACATGATCATTGTGTTACTTACATCCCAATTATTTTTTTCTCAACCCATCATGCGTCTATAGATTTTTTTTTTTTCAGGAAAACAACCACATTTATACCAACCAGTTTGGATACTAAGCAGATCATTCTCAAGCAACTGCTTTCCTCATAGTAACTAAAGCACTTCACAGAGCCAGGGCACATACCATATATTTAGTTCTTATCTTTCTGGATCTGTCTACTGCCTTTGGCATTATGAATCATCAAATTCACATTTCCTTATATTTTCAAGATTGATCCTAACAATCACCATAATGAGGTTCTCCTTTATTACCTCTTATGATTACTACAAGAGTTGCTCAGGGATCAGTTTTTTGGGCTACTTCTGTCCTCCCTCAGTGATTCATTTGCATGGCTTCTCATATCACTGGTATGCAGATTATACTCAGCTTTAAATTTCAGACCATCTATGGAAGTCCCAAGTTTCCAATCTTAGAAATCTTTAATGCCTCTTTACTAAAAAAAACAGTTTTCTTCAAACTTCTGACCCTAAACAAAACACGCAATGTGATCTTACAACTATGATGCATGTACTTCAGTTTGGTCGGTGGCGATTATACAATAATGCAGTACACCAATTGCCATAAAATCCAAAAGAGCACCCCCATAAAGTTTCACTTTATTTTCACTTCTTTAATGTCTTCATAATGAATTTATTTCATGCATTTCTTGGTTATTATTATAGTATGAAATGTCTTTATTTATTTTGTATTATTTTCTTTATACATGCTTTTAATCATTAGTTATGTAGTTATGAATGAATATAGGAGGCATAAAAACAATCATTTGGGGGTCGGGAATGGATAAATCCTATTTACATTACTTCTTAATGTTAACTTGATTCCAACATCAAGCAAAAATCCCTCCAGAACCAATTAAGTTCTAATTCCGAGGTTCCACTGTTTGAAGCTCAATCTGGACAAGGCTGAACTGGTATATTGTCAGAGAAAAACAACAAAAAATAAAATGTGTGTGTGTGTGTGTGTGTGTGTGTGTGATATATTGTGTTTCATCAATTTGAAACAGCATATATAATTATAGCTGTAAGGACAGAAGCACCTGCTCTCCTTCCGTGATTCAAATCAGCACTCATTCTCAACACACTGCAGCGGCTGACATTCTTGGCAGCTGTCCTTCCAATGCTCCATCATTACTCTGCCCCGTTTTTCACCTAGTTGGAAATATTAATTCAACCTGCTCTATGTTTAGATTCTAAATAGAGACAAGTTCATTTTGGCAGCTTTATTTTTAAAGCTTGCCTTCAACATTTAACATTTATCTATTTAATTTTAATTAAATATTGCCATTTTAAATGGGATGGAATTAACCGTATAGTCGCAACTGACTCTCGGTGTGTTTCCCATTTTACGATCAGTGGTTCTGAAAGTGGTACATAACAGTAAACAATTAAAATACAAATAATGCATCTTCGTAAAGTTAATTTGACACTTTTTTAAATTTTTACAATAAAAATGTTTAAAGTAAATTCTAGTGGAGTTTGAAAAGCAAAATATGTGTATGTGTGTGGTAGGGTGGGAGAGCTTAAATATCATTAACTACAAAAGGGATGCTGCAGAATATGATTAGGAATCACTGATTTAGAAGGTTATCTACACCCGCCAATCATTAAAAATAAAGCATTTTATAACAGACTCAAGTTTTAGTAAAGCATTTATGACCTGTTCTCTGCCTTGATGGCTGCTACAACAAGAAGCTAGAGCAATCTTTCAAATATGAACTTGCCGTGTCTAGGAAGAAAAAGCAGTGCAAGCAAAAAAAAAGAAGAAAAAAAAAACATTTGCATGTTGTACAGTAAGCAAATTGTGATTTGCATAACTGCCTCTAGTAAATCAGCTGCAGCACTTGCACCTACTATCCATGTCAGCTGAATTGTTCATGCATGTAATATTTCCTATACACTTTAGCAGTGCTGAGATTACAGGAGGGTGTTGCGATTGCCAGGTTGCCAAGACCAACAAAAGAAGCCCCTGGAATACAGTAATACTTCCTATTACACAGTAGAATGGATTCATATTAAGATTCAGAATTCTTAAAATATACCATTATGCACTAGAAATTAAATGTCCTTCTTTAATTTCCTTAAGGATCAGGATCTTTCTCTCTCTCTCTATGTATGTATGTATGTATGTATGTATGTATATATATAGCTAACCATCTATTTACATTTATGTAATTATTTACACAGTAACTGTTTTTTTAATTAGATTAAGCATAAAAGTATGAAAAATGCTATAACTCACATAGCAGATCGATCTGTGGCTTGGTAGATCTGTCTTATGCCGCTGCTGGCTGTGTGTAGTGTGAGTCAGAGGTCACTGCTGCCACTATCCCATGTGATACCGTATTTAAGCTAATATGTGAGAGCAGTATTTAACGTCAGGTTTGGTATTAATTTGGACCATCGGCTTGATTTAGTACGCAATTTGATAATCGCTTCTCATCTATGACTCCTGTGTGCTCATTTTTTATATTCATTATGTTGCTTTAATGCATGCTTCAGGTTCGTTCAGATAATAGTTCCGGATGCACTCACCGGCCACTTTATTAGGGACACTTTTTCTAATGTACATTAACGTAAACATCTATCGTATGCCAAAGTAGGTGTATTTTTTGGCATGTAGATATGGTCAAGGTCTGCTCAAGTTTAAACCAAGCATTAGCATGGGAAAGAAATATGAGGTAAGTGACTTTGAACGTTGCATGGTTGTTGGTGCTAGATGGACTGCTCAGTGAGTAGCAATTGTTTAGGTGAAAATGCCTTGTTAATACCAAAGGTCAGACTGCTATGAACTAAAAAAAAGCAACAGTAATTCAATTAACCACACGTTACAACCGAGGTATGAAGAAGAGCATATTTGAACTCTTTACAGTCACCAGACCTCAATCCATTTGAGCACATTTGGGATGTGGTAAAACATGAGAATGGCACCACAGATGTGCAGCTTAAAACAAGTGTGTGATGTTTCTAGCATCTTAAAGCAGTGCTCCTGTAGCACAGCTTCTGCAATTAACTTGCCTTGTAACTTGCTTTCCGGATGTTTAACTTCAGACAGCATTGCATAAAGATGATTGGGTTATAAATTCCTGTGGGATGTGTAATTCATAGATTGAGATGTGGTGGTACAGTGCAGTAAACGTCTCATCCAACGAGTAGAATATAAGTCGCAAAACAAATGTTAATGTTTGGCTAATAGCAGTTTTTGTACTTGGCTGTGCCAAAGGCCGTGGTGTGAAGGAAATTGAACACTGAATTTGTAGTTGTATAGAAATGTAAGTTCTTACAGGTCTACCAAAAGTGTTAAAATCCCTGTGTACTAGGAATTCTTGTCAGAATTGTGGCCAAAAAATGAAACTGACAGACAGGGACTGCTGACATGTTTCACGAATAAATATTCCAGGCAAGAACTGGTTCTAGAAGTCAATGCAGGTCCTTCATGTGCAGTTTTTGAAAGATTGCTCTGCTCCTCAGGGAACTGGCTGAACTGAGCAATTCATTGATGCAAGTGTGGATGAACACTGACGTCACCTACTCTCAGAAAATATCAAATCGCAGCTGTTTTTTTGTTTTCATGGAGATCTTAAATGTTTTAGGTACATTTATTTGCTTTGTGGTGAGATTATTATTTCAGTATGAACATATTAACCTGCCCTGGAAGTGTGTTCTTTTTTTGAGTATGAATTACAATTTTGGTGAAAGACTGTTTTCTTAAGGAATATTATCTGTTTTAGAAACGGTGCACCACAGGTAAAGTTGAACATATTCTGTTGAAAGTGTTCAAGGAGTTTCTGCTGTAGTATAAGGATTATAAGCATTCCTTTATTTATTGAGCACAAAATTAATGTTTTCACTGCTAGTTAGTGGATGAATATATTAACAAACTGCTCATTTTCAGAGACTGCATGATGCGTGTTTACAGACCAAAAATCTGTCTCATTTAATAAACAAATTGCTGTTTATTCTTTGTTGCCAATCACTGATATTTCTGTAGTTTTGTGGAATGAACTGGTATGTAGTAAATTATGCACACTACGTATAAACCTGAGTAAGAAAGTGAGAATCTAGACCAAGATTATCTTGAGACCCAAGAGTTGACAGTGACAAAAGATTTCAACCAGAAAGAAAACAGGAAAAAGGAACTAGGCTTAGGTGGGGGACCCATAAACCTCTGAGTGAAACCAGACAAGTTTATGTGAAACTAAATTCTTAAAAAAAGTAGTTATGAGATGAAAAAGAGTCTTCTGGCAATAAAAAGAGGTTTCATCAGTAGCATTTTACTTTCACATAATATCCGAAATGTCTTACCTAAAACACATATTGTGAACATTTCTCCTAGACCATATCATAGTTGGTTAAGTCTAAATGATTTTTGCTTTCGCAAAGCTCCGCCTCAGGTTCACCTTTTCTGACATTTCCCAGCAGTGCTATCCACATCCTCCTCATTTAGTCAAGCTCCATTCCACTGATAGTATCTCATATCGTTTTCTTTCCCTTCACCAGAACATCTTGAATAGTAATTACGACTCCACTCAGGCTTAGTGTAAGTGTGTGCATGAAGCACCATGTGTAGAGAGTCTCTGGAGTTCGGTTCAAAACAAATCTAAGCCAAGATTGAAATTTCTCTGCAAAACTTACTGAGCTTTATTAGCATACCTGTTTGAAAGAGGTTTCCAATACAAAGACATAAGTGTCTCGCTCTTAAGTACACTAATGTGCAAAAAGTATTTAATATGTTTTAATTTATATTTTGCGTTTTCTTGATTATTTTTTGTGGCCACTGCACTTTGTAGTTCTAAAATTACACAGTCACATTACATACAGTACGTTGTTTTTAACCTTTGCTTCGTTCTATAATGGTGAGGACCAGCATAAATCAGATACTTTTTTGGTGGTGGTCCAGCTGCACTGCTGTGTCTAATTCATTTGTATCAGCCTGATCCACCGGCATCAGCCATTTTACATCGGTTTTATTGAACTTTGACCAAATGGATGTTTACCATTTATTACCAGGATCACACAGCAATTTAGGTTCTTTGCATGTAATGATAAAACTATATTTTAAGACATAATAATAATAATAATAATAATAATAATAAAAAGTCATTCTCATCTTTGTAGCTTTTATAAAACTTGTTACATTGAGATGTTGGTAGCCTAGTTCTGATTTTGAAAACACAATGACAACAGAAACTACCCAAATCACCCTGATCCAAAGTTTACATAGCCTAGTTCTTTATGCCCTGTACTGCCTCTTTTAACATCAATGACAGCTTGAAGTCTTTTGTGGTAGTTGTGGATGAGGCCCTTAATTTTCTCAGATGGTAAAGCTGCACATTCTTCTTGGCAAAATGCCTCCAGTTCTTTTATATTCTTGCACCGTCTTGCATGAACTGCATGTTTGAGATCTCCCCAAAGTGGCTCAATGATATTGAGGTCAGGAGACTGAGATGGCTACTTCAGAACCTTCACTTTTTCTGCTGTAGCCAATGACAGGTCGACTTGGCCTTGTGTTTTGGATCATGTCAGTTTGTGTGTGTTATAATGCCAAAACTTTCAGGGTATGTAAACTTTTGATCAGAGTGATTTGGGTAGTTTCTGTTGTCATTATGATTTAAAAAGTGCAACCACAATTGTTTGCTAATAAATTGCTTCACCAAACCACTAACCATGAATAAAAGAACAGGTTTTTGTATTATTGGTCAAATTTTCTTAAAAACGGCCAAAAATTACAAATTCTGCCAACTTATGAGCACAACTATATATCAGTGGCTCGATAAGGTTATTGAAGTCATAGGTTGTTGTAACATATTGCTACACAGTGATATCTCGGTTCTCGACCTAAATTTTGATTAGAAATATTTGTTTCGGCTATTAGAGTTTGCTTGGCACTCTGCGAACAAACTTAACTCATGATTCGGAGTCCCCATGGGTCCTACACTGATTAGTAATGACAGCCAACCGAAAGGAAACCAGGAACTGAATCCTTAAAAATGCAGACTGTGCTTTGCTTTTACTTTTCACATTTTATCCATTACTCACTAAATTAAATGAGATTTTTCAGCACTTAAAAAAAAATAATAAAATAAGTTTTGTGTGTTAATGTTACTGGATAACAGTAGGTATGTAAATGTTAATGTGTAAGAGCTTCCGTTATGATCCAGTATAGATTATATTAAACTCATCAGTTCATGATCTATTTAACTCATGATGGATTTGTATGAACATATCCTCATCGTAAATCAGGGAGCTCCAGTACAATACAATTCCATTCATGCATAGAATGAATGGAATGAATAATATCAATAATATCATGATATACCAATAAATTAAGTAGATGATGTGATAGGGATGTGCAGCTGAATAAACAATAATAGGTGCAGCGGCCTCCAAGGAGCAAAGGTAAAAATAAAAGTAATGAAATAATTCATCTAAATATGGAATTTGGGTGGGGCAGCAGCTACCAGAATGGACGATGGGATTTGTGTGCCAGCTGGGAATTTCAGTGAAAACACTGACACGTGACTTGTCGTGTCTAAGGTACAGGAGACCAGACAGGGCCATTGGAAGAGCTATGATTTACTTCCACCTGTGCTAAATAAATAGCAGCTCTGTAAGCCCCCTAGACTCTGACCACCTGATCAGGATGAGCATAAAATATGTAAATAAAAAGACATTCAACCAACAGTGTATGATTAAATCAGGTTAATTATAAAAGAATACAGATAAATGTGCTTTAAGCTCCTTTTCAATTTGGAGAAAGTATTTTTCTTTTTTTTTTTTTTTTTTTAAACCCTATTTGTTGAGAGTTTTCCACGTCTGCATACCTTTTGGAAGGTTTTGTGTTTTGGCAACCATGACCAAACCCAGCATCGTATGTGCCTGTGAATGTTTGATGCTTGTTTTGTAAACAGGGCAGGTACAAGAGAGGGCAGCCGGCGTTGGATTTGGAGTGACACTGATGAGAGAGCATTGCAGTGCAGCGTGAAGGTCTTTTCTCACAGTCGCTCTGGCACAGGCGCTTAGTTTTATCACAAGTGCATTGCTGCAGACTTGTTGTTGAAGGAGGGTGTGTGTGAGAGGGGGAGTGTCAGTGATTGGTCTTAGCTTGCAGACAGCCTGTGGGAAACTCTGCTTTCCCTTCCTGTTCCTTCAAAGAATCCCTGTGCCCCAGCTAAATGAACGGAAATATTCTTGGCCATTTCAGAAGAAGACCAGGATGCTGTAAGGTGAGAAGGAGTACTTTGATAGTGTAGTGAAGCATGGTATATCTAATAGCGTTAACGTAAGGGATGAACACCTGATGCTGTTGTGTTCACCCTGCAGAAAAAGTGGCCTGTTTTTCATTTCAGACAGAAATGTTGGGATTCCTGCATGCCATTTTGACTTGGGCAGATGTGTAAATAATTACAGGTGTGCTCTGATTAGACAAGAAAAGTGCTTCGCCCACCACCCTATAAAAAGTCTCTTAGGGACTACTTTTGGGTAGTGTCCCACTTGAAGAGAGATCAGTGACTGATAGACATGCTTCTACGATGCATTACATAGCAAGACATAGTTTAGTTGTCCACCATCAAGACCCAGGTTGTATCTTCACTACAAACCCCTGTTTATGCTCTGACCATTTCCAAGCGCTAAGCAGAAGGAAATTAGTTGTCACGGCACCCATTACATGTCTCGCCATTGACAGCCAGCCACTGTTATCTTTTTTTGTAGTGATGTCATGAACAAGAAACTCGAGCTGCTACAGACTGGAACCGTATCGTCTTTTACAATGATTCCCAGTTCATTTGCTTGGATCTGGGTGGGTTCAAGTATGGAGGTCTCATGGTGAGTGCTTCAGTTGGCATGCCCTCTTAACAAAATTATTTCCAATCTACATGTGTGCAGGATCTACAGGCCCAGCTGCAACATGTGTGGGCAAATGTGCCACCGGATACCACACAGAATGTGTATAACTCAAAGCCCAACTAGATCTCATCTTGTATCCAGGCTAGAGTCAACCTAACAGAGTAACTAGAGCCTATTTTAAATTGTGTCGTTTTTCACAGTTATCTTATCCTTTTGCTCTAATATTGTAATCACTTGAATATATCGTCATAACATTTCTACATATAAAGCTTCATTAGGTCCCAACAACTCCTTAACGAGTTCTGTTCTTGTAAATGAGTGTGGTACAGTGTATGTACAGCAATGTGGTCTTTGTATTCTGGCTGTATGGCTGTAAAACTGAAATTTGTAACTGAAACGGCAACCATTTATTTGTGGACCTGGTACATTTGTACCTGAACCTAGAACTGTTTGGTCGTAAAACAGAACAGGAACCATTTGGTTGAGGAAAGATATCAGTCCTCTGGTCAGATAGACCCTAAAAACACTACCAAACAAACAACATGGTAGCTTAAGGCTAGAATGTCCTTAAGTGGCCAAATCGAAGCTCTGACACACATCTGATATGAAATGTGTAGATGAACTTTAAGTTTTTTTTTTCTTGTTGCTTACACATTTAGTCATCCATTTTAAATGGGTTCTGATTTGTTTTTGTAGTGTTTTTGATTTTCTAGTGTAAGAGGCTAGTAGATTCAACCTGCGTTAGAATAGTGTGATGGTGAATAGATGGAGGCCTGAACCCAGGCTGAGTTACAAACGTGTTGGAGAATATATTTTACATATTTTTTTAATGCTGTACACCACCCAAAACAAGCAAACTTTGGAAAACATAATACAGTAATAAAAGTAAGTGCTCAAAATTGCTTGAAAGTATTTCCTCTCATAAAAATGCTGAGTCTGTGAGGGAAGGAGCACAGACTGGTACTCTCCTGTCGCTGCTTTTAAATGGAGACAGTTCTCTTAACCAAAATGGCTCTGGTTAAGAGCAGTGACAGGAGAGTACCAGTCTAACCTCTGAGATCAGTCTGTGCTCCGTTCCTCACAGACTCAGCATTTTTATGAAAGAAAACTAATTTGTTTTGTGAGGATCTGGACAGGTTTGCTTTACTAGTAAAATATTTTTTTTGTATAGCTGGTTTATTTGTTACTAAACCTGAAACTGTTTGGTTGTGGAACTAGTACATGTGGGCAGCTATGTGGTGGCGTAATTAGCACTGGGTTTTCTCCCAGATCTCAAGGACGTTTCATACCTGTTAGGTCAATTAGTGTCTCTACAGTGTCTCATTGTGTGTGTGCGTGCGTTCGTGTGCGTGTGTGCGCGTGCGCGCTCTCCTTTGACCCAGATTAGAATAAGAAAATTAATGAATGAACTTTCGATTGACATAGAAAGTTCAATTGACTGTTTTGTGGAATTTGGGACCTGCATTATTTGGAAGGGAACCTTTTGGTACTGGAGCATTTGTAATATGAACTACAGCATTGAGTTTTTAAAATCGTGGTACAGATCATTGGTGCTAGACCTGGAACATTTTGGTGTGGAACTGAAAGCTGTGCTGTCTTTAGTTGTTAATCTGCTAGTTTCGACACTGAAAGCAGGACCTTTTTTGTGGAACTGGTTCATTTGTTAGTGAAACTGGATCATTTTCTCTGTTACATTTGTAAAAAAAAAATATCCTGGGACCTGGCTTAATTTCAATGGGACTTTTGGTACTTGGTTATAATCTGAACTGGTATGTTTAGTTCTTAAAATCGTGGTACACTAATCTTGAATTATTGGTACTAGACCTGGAACTAAAACCTGTGCTACTTGTAGCCTTTAGTTGTAAACCTGCTAGTTTTGACACTGAAAGTAGAACCTTTTTTTGCGGAACTGGTACATTTGTTAGTGAAACTGGAACCATGTAGTCTTGGAACTGGTACATTTGTCACTCAAACTAGATTTTTTTAGTGAAACTGGATCATTTGTTTTGTCTGTTACATTTGTATGAATGTCTGGGACTCTGGAACTTTGAAGAGGACTTTTGGTACTGGAACATTTGTAATCTGAACTAGAACCTTTAGTTCTTGTAATTGCGATACAGTATTCTTGACTCTCTGGCACATTTGGTACTGAAGCAGGAACCTTTTAGTTGTGATTTCGATACAAAGCGAATTCCAAAAAAGTTGGGACACTAAACAAATTGTGAATAAAAACTGAATGCAATGATGTGAAGATGGCAAATGTCAAT
>JAUZSU010120845.1:0-18337 GCA_034780255.1 Parotocinclus maculicauda
AGTTAACCTAACATGCATATATTATATATTATTATATATATTATATAACGTATATTATACATCAAAGTGAAATATCCCCTAAATTTTGTGAGGAGTGTATATGCAACTTTATGTTTTATATGTAGCCTTGTTATTTAATCTTGTGTGTAGATGTAACCCCTTGTGTGTGTTGCTGAAATGGCCACTGATAGGGATGTGAAGTAAACTTAGTAATACTTGTAGAGGCTACTTTTGATGTGTAGTGGTCAGTAGATGTCTACAGATTGGATGTATGCTGAGTTTGTATCTCATTTGTATAATGGAAAAACTTTTTTGATTTTTCATTTGCTTTTCTGACGATCTTGTTTAATGAAATTAAATCAAACACTTTTTTTCTTTTTTTTAATCGCTTCACATTCATTTTGAATATATGCATATACACATGCAAGCAAACACTTAATTTTATTTTACACAATGTACTTCATATTCAGGGTTGCCAATAATGCTGACCACATTTGTAAAATATACTGATTGTGTAAAATGGCCTATTTAGTTGTATGTTCATCACCACACTTATACCATATTCCATTTATTTCGATTGTGTATAATCACAGATGTTTCTTGTTTGAGAATTTCTCTCACTTTGTTTAGCTGTTGGGTGCTTGTCATTGCTCACTGGCTTTTGGTTTGATATGCGTGACTCAACTGGAATGTGTTTGAAATTTGTGTTACTGTGCGAAATTTATTTTTTCGGCGATCATGATCAAATTATATATATATATATATATATATATTGTTATGTTTTATGTGCTCTAACTTTCTTTAATATTCTTGTAATGTATGTATGTACCAGATGTTGTGTGGGCCTTGTCAAGGTGCATAATAGCACATGGCGTGTATTTCTTCATTGTATTCCAAGCTGTTGCATTGTCATACTGCATAGAGGCTTGACATACAATGGTTTTAAGTAGAGTGTCTGTTTGCTTGTGTGTAAACCAGCCTCTTTCAGCTCTGACTGCATTAATGCAGTGATGCATAGGAATTGAACTTAAATTTGAAATGAAGCAGTTCAACATTATTTTCAAAAGCACAAATCCCTATTTATATATGCATTGCTTTATATAAATACGCATGTAGCTATTGTGAAATTACCTTTATGACACAAATGCTTTTCACCTCTTTCAAAAGTTGGTCTTTAACAGATCAAGCAGAAGAAATTGGACTGGTACCAATGTCCAGTATCTTAAGAACAAAATAAAACCTACATTTTTGATTTACAGAACTTGCTCAGTAGGTTCACTGTTATTCGTAATATTCTTAATACAGCTGTTTTACCCAGTCAACAAACTATCAATAGATGTGGATGCATGAATACATTTTGCAACGAGTCCACTTTGCTACCTCTGTGTATCATTTCTTTTTTCTGACTGGAATTATTTTGATTAAATTATTTTGATGTAAAAAATAAACATTAACCAAATGTTGCTTAACATATGAGACAGCATTTATATGAAAATGGATATAGCGTACTTATTCTTACAGCCAACACAAGGCCAGCAATTTAAGGGGCAGGGGACCTGCTGATATTGTTTGGGGACTTATTTGAAACTGAGCGGACTGAGATGTTTGATCCACTCACACAGACTCACCTATCACTATTAGCTACACCTACTTGTTTCTACACTCATTGTCCATTTTATCAGTTCCATCTTGTAGTTCTACAATTACAGACTGCCGTCCGTTTGTTTCTCCGCATACTTGTTAGTCCCCTACTCTGTTCTCTAATGGTCAGATCAGGTCATATTTTGGAGGGGAGTTATTCCCGGCACTGTAGTGACACTGATGTGGTGATTGGTGTGTTAGTGTGTTTTTCTGGAAGATGTGGTTCAGTGCTATGGTATTATTCATCTACCATATTGCTCCACCCTGTAGATAAAATGTGAAGTCAGAGACAGCAGTCATCCTTGAATCCTGCCTACAGCATGCTGTTGACGGGACCTTTTTGATTGCGGGACGATTTTAAGTCCAGCATTGATGCTGAAGTGTTTAAAAACTCCAGCAGTGCTGCTGCGTCCGATCCAATTGTACCAGCTTAACACATACTAACACATGACCACCATGTCAGTGTCACTGCGGTGCTGAGATGCTGAGAATGAACAGATAAGATTAACAAATTGGTTAGAGAAAACGATGTATTACAGTCTATAATTGTAGAACTGCAAAATGTTTAATTGAAGTGTTTCTGTATGGTGAGTGGAGATGATATAATGAGTGGTAAAATTGCAAGAATGGAATTACCATCTTTTAAACTATAAATAACGGGCCAACAATCAAAAATAAAATACTTAATTGGCTTGGATTTGACATGTATCTTGATCTTATCTTCTGGCCTACTTTTAGAGCTGAACATGCATGATGACTGATGACTTGGTATGTGTTATATTAATGATTTTAAAGCAATCCTCCATTGCACTTTTGACAGATCGGTAGCTGTATTAGAGGCTTTGATATTGCCTTTCTATGAAAGAAATGAATACAAAAGCAAGCACACAGGATGTGTAAGATTTTTTTGCAGTAAGCACAAAACATACTGACTAAATTTCATGAACCAACATTTTACATTTTATCACGAAAAATAGATAGCAATGCTTTCTGAATGGCACTGTAAGGGGATCTCGTAGCAGGAATGTTACAGTGTGGGAACTGAGCCTTGAACTACTAGATATCTTATTTGTAGATAAAACCCACCATATGAATGGAAGAGGCTGGGTTCATAACTGCACATGCCTTGAGTGATCTTGTAGTGCCCTTGTTGTTGATTGTGGCTTTACAGTTTGGTGTTAGAATATAGTTTTGGGGTCTTACTGTGTGATGTCATGATGTCTCCTCTCTCATCTGTTTTGCTGCATGTAATCAGCTGTGGAGTGAAGAGGTGGACAAAGTAAGTATTATGTGCCAAATTTTGTATTAATCTGCCAAAACTGCAAGGACAAACATTCTGTGGTTTGTCTGTTACAAGAACACTGTGGTCTTTGGATAGACCACAGCATTAATCAAAATCTTTCTCCTCATGTTTGGTGTGTGTAAGCAAAAAGCAAAAATTAGTCTTATCGGTAGCACGATTATTTGCAACATTTATGTATTCAGCTATAAGCATTTTAGATACTTAATTGTTTTAAACCTCACAGCCACAAGTAAAAAACACTTTTGACTTTACCATTAGTGACTTTGACTTGGAATCAGACTTTGGCTTTAAGACTCAATGACTCAAAAGAGCCACCACAAACCCATTTTAACAAACTGTTAATTTCCAAATGTTAAAATAATATTTAATAATGACTTTTATATTGTGTGCTTGGTGCTATATCACTGTAATGCTAGCTAACAATGCTAGCTAGTACCAAAATTTCATATCTAAACAAGGGCATGCTGCAATTTGGACCTTTCTTTTTTGTTAGGTTACTTGTTTAGTGGAGTTCTTGCATAATGTGATAATGTCTGTGTGTCTGTGTGTCTGTGTGTCTGTGTGTCTGTGTGGCTGTGTGGCTGTGTGGCTGTGTGTCTGTGTGTGTGTGTGTGTGTGTGTTTGTGTGTGTGTGTGTGTGTGTGTGTCAGGCAGAGCAGGAACTGCGAGTGGCTCAGACCGAATTTGACCGTCAGGCTGAGGTGGCACGTCTTCTACTAGAAGGGATCAGCAGTACACATGTGAGTGATGACCACTCGTACTCACAGTCCTGCACACAAATAAAACCCACAGTTATCAAAACAACTCTTGTCTGATGTTCTTTGATGCATACAATTTAGCAAAACAACTCCCCGTTTGTGGGTGTGTTGGGATAGAACTGCCTCATTTTATTCATTGTTCCATGAAAATGCAGCCACAGTACTTTGTGTGAGTAACCCTCTTATGCATTAGCACTGTGTATTTTGCACAATCTCTTTCTCACTTTGTTTAATCAGGTGAACCATTTGCGATGCCTGCATGAGTTCGTGGAGGCCCAGGCAGCCTACTATGCCCAGTGTCACAAGCACATGCAAGACCTACAAAAAGAACTCAGCAGGTGCGTGACAGTTTAGGTTGCAGCAGCTTAATTGATCAGTTCAGTTGCCAAAATAAGGTGAAACAGGCTTTTGCTTTTTAAATGTTCTTAATTTTTCATGGTATTTATGAATATGTGCATAGTGGCCAGTTGGTTGTTAGGCCATATTTTTTTTACCAGATTATATAAATTCTAGAAATATAATTGTATTTTGTGATTGTATTTTTGATCAGTGGGACCTAACCCACAATTTCTTGGATTGTAAGGTCCCACAGTCGTAAGTCGATCTGGACATCAGATGAAATATTCTTAATTAGTTTTGAGCAGTATAGCTATAATTAGCTGACATTGCATTTGATGGTTTCATGATAATACAGATATGTGCCATTTAACGAGGGCAATACTTTCTGTGAAACAGGTCATTGACTAACATAGACTTTGGACCGGACATTATCACAACCTAGTGACAGTGGGACCTGTTGATGAAGCACAATCTTGATGATATACATACACTTCCTATCTGTGGGAGGTGGAGAATAGAGTTTATGAGAACAGGTGTTATGTGCAGCTGGTTAAACCATTTGCAGACTTTGTGGTACATTTTGCAAGCTTCTGCTCCTTCCCATTAGTTGGCAACTACGCATTGCTTTTCCAGACTCTTTAGTAGCATTAAAATGTTCCTTGCTTTATTACTCTGTGCTCGTCTCAGATTTCCTGTCTCATATTTTGACTTTGAGGAATTTGCTAACCATACATAACCATTTCTTAACATACATAACCATACAGCTGTAGTTTGTTATGTGTTGCTTCAGAGATACTGCATAATTGTCACCACCTGGGTAGTGGTTTAGGAAGTTATATATAGATGGGATGTGGATTTTCTTTTTTTAACCATTCTATGACTAAAACTTTTCTCTCCTATTCTCGGGGCTTTCAGTGCTAATGGAGACACGTGAGTAATATCTTTTCTCACATGTATAACAAAAAGTAGGGGCCTTACACATCTTTTTGCTGCACATATTACTAAAGCTCTGCTTTTATGTTTGTGTACCCATTACAGTTGTTAGTATTTCGGTAATGAATATTACCTAAAACATTATTCGATTTCACACAAATGGTCCATTATTATACATATGTAAGTGGCAAAAGTACAGTCGATTCCAGTTAATGGGACCCCATCGGGACGCGATCGTTTTGGACCTAATAACCGGCTGGTCCGATTAAACGAACATGCCCTATATTACAAGACGGGACGTACTATGTAACATATTAGATGTTTATTAAACCTTTATTGTGCGATTTACAAACAAGAACTACTGTTGCTTGCGAACTTTGTTCATTGAAAAATAAATTTGCAACCAAGTTTTCGAAGCATAATACTGTAAAAAACAAGTTCTTACTAAATTCCAGTCAAGGTTTGAAGAATTTATCCAGTGTGATCTGACGCGTTCTCTTGACGGACTGCACTTAAACAAAATTACCACAAACATCTAACGCAGCAATGGGACTGCTTTAATTTCCCTCCTGCAAGAAATAGTGGCGCAAAGTTTCAATGTATTTCCTAGCATCCTTTAAAAGCATAAATTCTCTCGCTGATCCGCTTTGAATCCGCTCTAAGTGGTGATTTGTGGCTTCTTTTTCTTATTTGCTCTCACGTTCTTTGGTCCGATTAAACTGAATTTTGGTCCAAATAAGCGAATAACATTACACGTATATAATAGGATTTTTTTCGGTACCTTAGGGTTTGCTCCGAATAAGCGGTTGGTCCCATTAACCGGTGGTCCAATTAACCGGATTCAACTGTATATGCATATGCACCTACAAAATGTTTTTAAAAGCCTTCTGTATTGTCAGTGTCCCACATGATGGGAAGCAGTGTTCATAAGATAAGATAAGACAGCTCTTTGTTATCCCACAAGGGGAAATTTGTCGTGTTACAGCAACAGATAAATAAAAGTACAATATAAAACATTTTGGAGAGGAATTATTTTCTCCTTCCAAACACCATTGTTATTCAGGGTTCTTCACACTGTGGACTCATGAACATTAATGTTAGCCAAAATGAAAGGCCTTTAGTTATTTAGAAGTTGCCATGGGTTGGTTCATGACCTTGCATGCTATTACATACCTTGTCAGAGTAAATTTTGTTGATCAAACAAGAGCCACTGTTCTTGAATTTTTCAAATTTCTGCACAAGCTTGATTGGTGGGGTCTAGACTTTGTCTTGGTGGGGTGATTTTGTATTCTGTTCAAGCATGAGGCCTCAGAATACTCATGTTCCACAAAAGTGTTGTGACGATAAGACTCCCTGATCTTTAAATACAACACGGTGCCCACTTCCGCCTGATTGCTATCCCACTGGGTAAAAACACCAGACTCGGATTTCACCTATAAATTCTGTTAATATTTGACGTGTGTAGCATTGGATAATTTTCCTCAATAAGTAAATGATCATATGTAATATATTTGACTCATTTGTTTGACTGGGTTCTCTTGATCAAATTTTAAGACATGATGTTTTAGGTGATATATGCAAAATATAGAACATTCTAACAGGCTCATAAAGCTTCTAATTTCAAGCACCACTGTTCGTTTATTTCATTCTGAAAACACTCTTACAACAAATGGCAAATGATGATTACAGTAATTAGTGTTCATCTGTATTGCTGTAGCTGTTCAATTCAGAAACCTGCTAAGGTTTATACTCATACATTTATGTGTATGTGCATGCAGCATGCGTATCCACTAGATGGCAGACCAGTGGCCAAAAATGTCATAGAGTACGAGTGTAGAAATCACACTGATGCACAAGATGTCTCCTAGATGTAAATTGCTTGAGTTGCACCATCTCTGATGCACTAATTACAGTTCTAATGTGTTTGCTAGGTTCCCCAATGCTTTTGCTGGAAATCCCTCTGCATCAGGGATTTCAGGACCTTCTTCCCTTTCCAGTGTCACAGTGCCTGGGGTTTCCTCTCCTGCCTCCTCCAGTTCTCTGGAGCCTGTGACGCTTAAAATCGAGGAGGTCAAGCCTCCAGCCACCGGGACGCGCAAAGCCAAAGTGCTGTATGACTACGATGCTGCTGACACAAGCGAACTCTCCCTGCTGGCTGACGAGGTGGGTTCCGTTAGGATAGGGTAGGATGTAAACTACAAAACAGGGACAGAGGTGGGAGGTACAGGGCCCATAAGAGGACATGGCGCAGTGTCTGTGACACGTGATGCAAACAAGGAGTGCCCTGGCCCCAGCAAGGCAAAAACACCAAACTCATTCCACCTCGTAAAACATGCTTTGTAAAAAAGTAAAACAACACACACACACATAAAAAGCTACTTTCACTTAAAAGAGTAGACAATTATTACACATCATGAATCATTATTATTATTTTGTAAGGGTGTGTGTGTGTGTGTGTGTGTGTGTGTGTGTGTGTGTGTGTGTGTGTGTGTGTGTGTGTGTGTGTGTGTGTGTGTGGTTTACTCTGTTATGATGTTAAAAGAAAAATGCCCAGCACACAGTGGAAATAAGTATTTGATCCCCCACTGATTTTGAAAGTTTGTACACTTACGAATAATTAAACAGTCTATGATTTTTATGGTAGCTTCATTTTAACAGTGATAGATGGAATATTAAAAAGAAAATCTAGAAAATTAAATAAAAAATAATTTGCATTTCATTGAGGGAAATAAGTATTTGATCCCCTTAAAACCATGACTAATGTTGGCTGCCACTGACCACTGACACACCCTAATCTCAGTGAAGCCGTTACCTGCATGAGGGACACCTGTCCCAAATTGTCACCTGTATAAAAGGCCACCTGCCAACAGACTCAGTGACACTCCTACATCTCCACCATGGGCAAGACTAAAGAGCCGTCTAAAGATTTTAGGGAAAACATTGTTGACCTACACAAGGCTGGAATGGGTTACAAAGTCACAAAGTAAGAAGCTGGATGAACTGGAGCTCCATGCAAGATATCACCTCGTGGAGTCTCACTGATCATGAGAAAGGTTAAAAATCATCCAAGAACTACACGGGAGGAGCTGGGTAATCATCTCAAGGCAGCTGGGACCACAGTCTCCAAAAAAACATTGGTAATACACTGAGACGTAATGGTTTAAAATCCTGAAGTGCACGCACTCAAGACGTTCCTCTGCTCAAGAAGGCTCACGTCCTGGTCTGCCTCAAGTTTGCCAATGAACATATTAATTACTCAGAGAGAGACTGGGAGAAGGTGTTGTGGTCAGATGAGACCAAAATGTAGCTCTTTGGCCTCAGCTCAACTCGATGTGTTTGGAGGAAGCAAAATACAGAATATGACCCTAAGAACACCATCCCCACCGTCAAGCAACGACCCAAAACATACAGCCAAGGAAACAGAGTGGCGGCTCCATAAGAGGCATATCAAGGTCATGGAATGGCCTAGCCGGTCTCCTGACCTTAATCCCATAGAAAATCTATGGAGAGAGCTGAAGCTTCGCGTTTCAAAATGCATGCCTAAAAACCTTCAGGATTTAGAGATGATCTGCAGAGAGGAGTGGGCCAAAACTACTCCTGAAGTGTGTGCAAACCTTATAAAAAACTACAAGAAACATCTGACTGTCAGTCTGTGCTTGTCAACAAGGGTTTTGCCATCAAGTAATAGTTGTGCCACAGTTGGGTCCTTAAGCAAGGCCCTTAACCCACCATTGCTTTAATTGTAAGACTGTATCAGTTGTAAGTCGCTCTGGATAAGGGCGTCTGCTAAATTCTGTAATTGTAATAAATTAAGTTGTACTAGATGGTCCAATACTTATTTCCTTCAATGAAATTCACATACATTTTTATTTCTCATTTTATGTCTCATGAGAAATGTAGTTTCTCAGTTTTTCTTTTGGTATTATATGTGTCACTGTTAAAAAAGCTGGCATAAATTTATGAGACGTTTCATACATTTTTTTTGTATTAAAACTTTTAAAGCCAGTGGGGGATCAAATACTTATTTCCTCCACTGTATGTTTGATTTTTATCTAATTGCTTAGCTGTCTTGGAAACAGAAAGGGAAAAAACAATAATTTGATATTTGCCAAAAAAGATTTAAACTGAATCATTATTTTTTGGTCTGTGTATATGTTGGCTGGTAAGAGGGGCACAGCTACTTTCTTAGCTGCATCTATCAAAAATGAATGAGACTTCATCTTGGACTGTATGGAAAATGCAAATACAAAATAATGCAGTGTGGTTTACATAATACCTTGAAACGTAGTTAATTGCACGAAACAGTTTTGTCTGCTTAACATCATTTTAAATATTTATCCATTCCTGCATTTTAGGCCTGCTTTATGCTGTATATTAATTTTAACAAAGTGAATTGGTGTGACTGATTTTTGACCTGTGTGTTATTTTTCTCTTCAGCTTATTACAGTCTACACAGTACCAGGCATGGATCCAGACTGGCTCATTGGGGAGAGGGGGAATCAGAAGGGAAAGGTCCCAGTCACATACCTTGAGCTGCTGAGCTAAACACACACACACACATATGCACATACACACATGCAGTTGCACACAAGGAGATGGAAATTCTTACACACAGTTTCCATGTATTTCAGCTAATATCTGGTTTCCAGCAGGCAAAGTTGGCTTCTGAAAGAATTATGAAAAATTTGCATGAGCAAATATTTAAACACTCTGGGACTTTAATGAATATTTTTATATTCTTATTTGCTTGTTCATTTATTTAGCCACCAAGATGGCCTAAGATGTTGGCTTACTACAAGATCAGCTAAAAGATGTCACCTGCCAATTCATAGCAAGGCTGTGATCGGATTATTCTTGGAACATTGATGGCATATTTCGGAACATTATTAATATTGGCGACACCTATCAGAAATACCTCAGAGCTAAGCATTTTCATAAGCTACACCGTGTTAAAAATGAACCTGTGTGTACAAGAATCTCAGATGCAAACGACTGAGCTATGTTTTCATTGACACTAAAACGTTCTGCTCTTAGTTAATATAAGTTTTACTATTTGTACTGGAAAAGAGGATCAATAATGCCAGTAACACTGGAAATGGAAAAAAGTAATCAGTCATTAGTGGAAATGGAACGGTACCTACTCGAGTAGCACTGTAACTGGTGCAGTTGATAAACTGGGTCACATTAAACTGTGGTTCTCACAGGGACATATAAACAAGGCAGAGGAATGCTTCAGTGTCAAGATAAATGGAGATAAACGTTTTTTTTTTCAGTTGGATTTGCTTTTCTGTCCCACTGGCACACATTTTGAGGTCTGAGCGGATGAAGCACTGGTCAAAAAAGAAGTCAGAAACAAAATAGCACATTGGGAAAATAATTATTTATAATTTCCGTACAACAGAATGTTACATTTACAGCATTTAGCACACACTCTCATTCATAATGACTCGCAATTGAGCTGAGCAGTTCAAAGCTAAGAGGGCACAACGGCCGCCAAATTCTTTCCAGCACCCTGTTATTAAAAAAAATCTTATTTGCTCCTGGTGATATTGGTGAGCACACCCATTGTGTGTTTAAATCTGTATTTACGACACATTTTTCTTCCTGGTCAGGGTTGTGGGGTTGCAGGGAGAACTGGACAGGACAATGGAGGGCTGCATTGTGCATCTCTTCCCTCAGAGACATTCAATGATCACTGTGTGTGATGCCCAGTTTGAAGGCACCCCAGGACCCAGATCTTTGGTATGTGTCTGCTAAAATATTAGATTATTATTGCCCCATCCCAATGTACTTTTTCACTATATAAACATGGAATTTAATTTTACATATAGTTTACACAAAGCTGTAATCCTAGCTGAGCTGTAAGTTGATTTTCCCACATACACATTCATTTTCATACCCACTCAACATTTTAAAGACACCACATATGCTATTTGGGGTGTGGGAGGACATTGGGATTCCTGAGTCTATGAGGTGACAACGTTAACTGTTACACCACCATTTAACACATTTGTGTTTCATAATCAATTTTTCTGAAGCTGTAATTGTAATTTTTTGTTGTATTTGGCACACTTGATCCTGCATGTAGATACATAATATATTTTAAAGTGTTAAAAGATCTGTATATGTAGCTTTAGTGCATCAAGTCAAATGGAGAATGCCTGGTTACAATAAAATTGCAGTGCAATTTGGTGTGCAATTAACATTATTAACAACTATTTACCTTTGAAAAGGTCCGAATTATAATACACAGTCTATTGTATTGTTCTGGGAATACACCGCAGTTTTTACTTGTGGTTCTTCTTCCAGCTAATAGAAGCTCGCTAAAAGTACAGTAACAGTAATTTATTCACTTATGATGTGATGGAGCTGGCAGTGTGTTTGTGTGTGTGTATGTGTCATTGCTTAAAAGCTAGATTTTTTTCTGAATTGTGGCAAAAACACAGGCTGTGGCTATCTGAGAAGTGTCTTGGTTTGAATTCAGTGTATCTGTAACTTAAGCAAGATATGCATCTGTGTGGGTTGTGAGACTAAGTTTTGTAAATGTTTCTCAAAAAACTATGTTACCTGATTGTGACATTCCATTCCCGTTGTTTCTCTGTAAACACCCGTCCTCTCCACTATTGTAGTCTTTCTTTACTTCTTGTTTCTCTTGCTTTTTTTTTTCACCTGTGTGTAATCAACGCTTGTTAAACTTCAGCGATGTATACTGAATGAATGAAACTTGAACATAATAAAGAGCTTTACTGAAAGACCTTTGTTCAAAATCTCATTTTGAAATGGAAAATCAAGTCTACCTCCATGACGGTTTCTATTGAGTGCGCACATTTACAGCAAAAACATGTGTAAAGGCTTTGGAATGACCTGGATTTGCTTTCAGATTCGTTTCAGTAGTTAGTCATTCAAAACTGCATAGTAAAACTGAGAGTGACAATTTTAGCTTCTGCTTTGGTTCTACATAATGCTGAAACACGGTCTAACAGTGATTTCTACTTCAGAAGCGAACTTAAAACACTTATAGAGGCTGACAGGGGACCTAGTTAGTCCCTACACCCTTAATGCTAATGAGATGCTTATTAAAATCTTTATTACTGATCTCAAGAGTGAGCCAGTTTTTTCATCCTGTGTGGTCAAAAAAGTTAGTGTCGCCAAATTTATTACATGCTTCCATTCATGAGTAAAAATAAACAAAATGGGTTAGTCGATGGTTCGTCCACATCATGATCCACACATGTGGTCCTCATACTGCCCCTGGTAAAATACCGCACAGTATATTGAATCATCACACTTGAAGGATGTGACACCCAGACATTTGTACTGAAGCAAATAAAAAAAAAATACAGAAGAGCATTCTGTCTGTCTTTGCATACCTGAAACAAATCATATTATTTTTAATTAATGACATTTTTCTGATCAAGTGTGGGACAAAAATATGGAACCTTGTAATTTGCATTTCTAAAACAAATACCAGCACAAATCTAAAAAATCTAATAAGTCTGCAGTTAGAAGACGGTACTTAACAGATGCTAACAAGCTGTTGGACTAGGGTACCTGAATGAAAGTATTACATCATCAATGAAAAGGAAACTCCAAGAAGGAAACCCAACAAAAAGAGGCAAAAGATTTTGCTTCTTCTTGGGACAGTTATAAAAGGAAAACATATGGCACAGAAAGACATGTCAGGATTAAAAACTGAAAGCAGTATGATTTGAAATAGAATATGCAAAAACAAATGAAAAACAAACATGTAGATGTTTGTGACAGAATTGCAAGAAAGTGAATGAAATTTAATTTATTAGTGCATAGAAAAGGCAACAAAAAATCTAAACAAAAGAAAATGCAAAGCTACTATTACTTCGACTACTGAAATAAAAACTACTCAAATTGAAACTAATTTGGGACATTCTTAACATTCAGTCTGCTCATGCTGATGCCAGGTTTGTTTAACACAACATTCTTCACTACACACTCAAATTTTATTACAGCTTAAGTATCTGGAAATGTAATATATGTGTTTAGTAGGTTATATGACCAAGGACATATGCATACACAGACTGATGTGTGCCTTTGACCAATTTTATGGGGCGCATACCTGTTTACCCTACAGTTTCTCATGAGGAACAATAAGCTCACTGCACCCTCTAGAGGGCAAGTAATACATTTCTGTTCACTAATCACTAAAGATATGTGATTAGAATCGTCTGATCTAGCTCATCTCTACTGGTCAAAAACTCTACAGTACTTAGTTGAAGCACTATATTCTGTATATACTATCCACTATATTATTATTATTATTATTATTATTATTATTATTATTATTAATAATAATAAGTAAGAAAGTTAATTTAAATGATTACTTTTGAAGTTACAAGCTAAAAAAATAACCAAGACCAAATAACCATTTTTAAAAATCAAACTCAAAACATCAATAAGCACAATTGCAATCAAAATATAAATAATTAAATTGCAAATGATACCAATCTCTATGCGACATCCTTGGAAACGTGTCAGCTAGTTTGTTGTTACCGTTTACCCACACAGTCATTATAGGATATTTTGTTTTGAGAATCTTAAACAGATCTTTGTGAACGCAACGATCCAGACATTAATTAAAACACTAACTCTGTCATTTTTCTACTATTGACTAATCCAAGCTAGTTTTAGCAAAATGTCACGTGCATAAACACCTGTTCGTAAAGCACAGAAAAGTAGTAAATATTCCTAGTATTTACTTACAAATAGTAGGCTATATGATTTTTGTCAAAGTTTAAATGACATAGTTCACATACCTCTGTCTTTTTAGATAATACAGTGCCACACACTTTATCTCACCCACCAATATCTCGCCAACCTCATCTGTCACCACCTGTGATGGCAGGATAGATTTCCTTCCACGTACTTGACCTCAAAAAGCCGCCAAGCTGAAAATGAAATTATATCCCACTAAGCTGTCATGTTTTGATAGATTTCACTTTCGTTAGATTGCACTTTAATCCTTCTTCAAACTTATCTGTTATCAGAGACGTTATATGAGGAGGAGACTGGTCACTGGTTGATATAATCACTGGTTATAATAATTACAAGTAATATTGTAATATAGCCCCACTCCATCATTAGAAAGAACCCATGGGCATATCAGTAAATGTGTCAGAGATGGGTGAATCTTGACCCATTTGAAGTGGAGTAATGCCGGAATAACCTTATAAAATCATTTTTTTTTCTGTTACATTAACCCAACAATGCCAGTAAGATAATATTTTTTTAGATTATACCAGCAATTCTAAATATGTCTAAACATATTCTGCTCAATCCAAACGGGATCCCGGGGGCCAGCCGGTGTCCACCTGGCAACTCTGGGCGCAAGGGAACAACCCTAGACAGGGTGCCAATCCATTGAAGGGCACACACACACACACACACACACACACACACACATACACTAAGAACCACTTTAGAGACACCAATTAACCTAACATGCATGTGTATGTGAGAGTTAACCAGGAGTACACCTATGCAGACACGTGGAGGACATGCAGACTCCAGGCTACTCCAGGCTGCTCCATCCTGGACCTTCTTGCTGTAAGGCAGCGGTGCTACCCACCGAACCATCATGCTGCACCTCCAAATATGCATTAACTTTCATTTCTATTATAGTTTTGTCTATATAGGTCTCGTGCCATTCAAAAAAATAGGAGTCTGGTCTTGTATGGATGGAAATAGCTGCCCAGTGGTGATGGAGTAAACATACTTATCTTATAATGACTTATAATGTTATTAATCACAGACTGAACTTCCTGGATTTTGCATCACAGAAACGTTAAGTCACTATACTTACCCCTTGCCAAAAATAGCCAAAAACTAAACTGTAAATGTGAATGTATTGTTTGAAATGTGGCCACTATTAAATTTATAACATTATCAGAGTGCAAAAAAACATTGGGGTAAATTTTTCGTATACAGCACAGTATATTATTCTACTAACAGTATATTTAATAATAGTTAAAAAGTTTTAAAATGATATTTATACTTATTCCTGAGAGCACATAACTCAACATTGACCAAGTTCATCACTGACATAAATCTTGTCAAACCAAGATTAAAGTACTTCACATTTGTACACAACGTACCACGGACAGCACAACACAATAAAATTCCATTGACAAAAATAACACTTTGTTTGACTTAATGCTTGATGCAACACTTTTACTGCTGATAACAAAATGTTTCCTGTGCAATCCTGTTTTTTTCTGAGCAATGACTTTCACCTAAAAATAGTCCTTTCATTTACCATCTTATTCCCATCAAAAGTCAGGTTATGCACGTGTTCCGCAGGTCCGACCGCTTTTGGTTCCTAGTGTTGTCATGTCCCGACATGCCGAAATACAATCATTGTATACAGACAATTTAATTATAGTAGCCTACTCAAAAAATAATAGGGGATAGTTCATTTTGAAATAACACGCAATATCACTTGCCTACGAAGAGGCAACAAAAATTCCAAGGTGTGCCAGTGGATGCAGACTTTCATCAGTTTCATTGTACTTTGTAGTGAAACTAATATAAAGCACCCAGTACTCATACTGAGTGAAAGATACTGATTTGGTTTTTTTATTAATTTTTTGGGGTTTATTTGGTTTACAAAAAATACAATAAATTTGCTTTCTACACATGCCTTGCATTTTTATTATTTGAAACATTGTGCATACATGGCAGCAAATAAAGGTGCTTATCCAGGCTTAAATCCATAGATTGTTCAGTTGTAGCTAGTAAACCTAAATTACCTGTTATTGTGTGCAAACTGGAAACATAAACATATAATCACACAATGTAATTTTAAATTTGGTAGCTTGGAGAAATTCATAAGTTAAATATCATGAATTACATGAATTAAAAAAGGTGAGCTGTTGTCTATAATAAAACGGAATGGTAGTATATTAATGATAAACAGAGAGTGGTCACACTTGTGAATCTGGGGCATAACTGGATGAACATTACTTGCTTCCTATCAGAAAAAAATTGACTCTTGGTATGTTTTAGACAGATTTGATGAATCTTTTACAATATTTCATAATAACAGAGGTTAATGCAACATTTCTGTAGGCACTCAGAAGGAAGATTGTTTATTTCTTGGGTTTTGGATTAAGTGCACAGACAAATGAAAAATTAAATGATTAAAAAGAAACTTAGTTAACTGTTTAGGAGACTGGTTTTCTGTTGGCACAAACTCTGGGCCTGTCCTGTATACTAAATAAACATTAGTTGTTAAATATAATAGTATAATTAGTATGTATATATAAGATATAATAGTAGGTATATATAATAGTATAATTAGAAGGTATATATAATAGTATAATTAGTAGGTGTATATATAATAGTATAATTAGTATGTATATATAAGATATAATAGTAGGTATATATATATATAAGATACAATAGTAGGTATATATAATAGTATCATTAGTAGGTATATATATAATAGTATAATTAGAAGGTATATATAATAGTATAATTAGTTGGTGTATATAATAGTATAAGTAGTTGGTGTATATTATAGTATAATTAGAAGGTATATATAATAGTATAATTAGTGGGTGTTAGTACAGCTGTTCGTAAAACACAGAAAAGTAGTAAATATTCCTAGTATTTAGTACATAGTCTATATGATTTTGGTCAAAGTATAAATGACAGTACACATACCTCTGTCTTTTATATAATACATTGCCACACACTTCAGCTCACCCCCCAATACATAATTATAGAGGTTAATGCATTCAGCATTCAGCATTAAGCATTCAGAAGGGAGATTGTCTGTTTCTTGGGTTTTGGATTAAGTGCACAGACAAATCATTAATTAAATTATTAGTAAGAAACTTAGCAGTTAACTGTTTAGGTTTTCTGTTGGCACAAAGTCAGGGCCTGTCCTCACTATTGACTGTCCTGACTACTGACTATTTAAGTATTGTAAAACATTAAGTCCTTATCAAGTTCTTGTTTTCTCCTGTTGACCTGCAGTTATGTGATAGTGATGAGGGTCAGAAGAGTCTGATGTAGTAGGTGTACAGTAGGTGTGAATTGACTGTAACAAGACTGTGAAGCAAAGTGAAGCTATTTCCTTTGTTATGTTACAAAGTATACTTTTGGCACATAAACAGATCATTGCACTCGAGATAACAGCTTACACATGCTGTTGCATTTTGCTTTCGCAGATGCCTCAGACAGTTGTGCTATTTAAGGGAAAATTGGTAATAAAGATGTAATAAAGTACGTAATTAAAAATTCAACTGATGCTTAATATACTCCTCACAAAAATTAGGAAATACCCCAAAATGAAATATACCTTAAGTTATTTATTTGTTTAATAAACATTATTAAATGTTTGACAGCTCTAGTTAAAATACAATAACCATCTTGGTGGTTTCACTTTTTTTTCAACTTATCAGGCTAGACACCCCTATGCTAGGATACATGGCTTTGAATTACCGGGAGATTACAAATATGAACCTGGCTGTCTTTGTAATTACAAGAGCATAAACCTGGGCCTTAACTGGATCTTCCAGTAGGTTGAAAGGTGTAACAGTATGGAAAATGCAAATAAATAAGGAAGTGTTCTCTACATTTACTTTAACCAAGATAATTCATGTTTTTTTTTTCTGGTCAGAAGTTCATCGGTCAAAAGATTAAATAACCTGGGTTCATATTTTCTGCAAGTCAAAGTATGTGTAAGAAGCACTGCACTTTTTTTTATATTTGCACATTCCATACCACTCCAACTTTTTCTGAGAGATTGTGAGATCTACATTTACAACTACACAAAAATACAGTGTGAGTGTCACATTTCTGTTATGATAAAGGAATTTACACCAAACAGTACCAAACACAAGGGCAACAATAATGGTGCACAATTGTTTTAAATAAAAACATGACAATCAAATGTTATTGTCTTAGAAAAAATATGCATATTAAATGTGTATTATCACGTTCATGAGAGTTATTTGTGTTACAATAATGAGTTTATGAGTCACTTCTTCTTTATGAGTCACTACAAAGTGTGACTCCACCTCTCTCAGGTTCAAACATCATGATCTCAGCATGACATTACATCTCCCACACTCTCACTGAGCAGCTTTGTATGATGAGAAATTCCCAAATTCCTCAAGTACTTAGTCATGCTGTAAACTCAGTTTACTGCTCAGTGTCTGAGTGCATGCTTTTTAACTGTATCCATGCCAAAGTGGGTGTGTAAAACGGATGGATTAGCTCAAGTCAAGTCAAGTCAATTTATTTCCATAGCGCTTTTTACAATACAATATTGTCACAAAGCAGCTTTACAACAAAGAGGTTTGATGCCATACAGAATTATAGT
>JAUZSU010120856.1:0-18335 GCA_034780255.1 Parotocinclus maculicauda
TAAAAGTGATTATTTAAAAATCAATTTTTTTATGATGCTGTCTCTCACAATTGAAGTGTACCTACGATAAAAATCACAGACCTCTAGTCCAGCCATGACAATGAGGTGTTTAAAATCTCCTGCAGCATTCTTGTGTCTAATCCACTCTTACCAGCAAAACACACACTAAGAAACCTCCACATCAGTGTCACTGAAGTGCTGAGAATGATCCACCACCAAAATAGTAGCTGACCTATGGGGGTCCTGACCACCAGAACAGAGTAAAGAAGACTAATTTTTTTTTCTTAATGCCTTATCTCATTTGTTGCATCTCAGCCTGTCCTTGTGACTAATTTGACAGAAGGTAGCTGTTATCTCTTGTATCATACAACGGAGTGTGAGTATGTGACGACAACTGCTAAAAAGTACAGAAATGAGCAAAGTGTATAAAGGGGTGTAAAGAATAGTTTTCCTATATGCACATTTCTGTTGCAGCAAAACTGTAATCAACAACATTAAATTTTTTAACCCCATTATTCCTGGTCAGCGTAAACAAGGTCCCCAGAAAATATGGAACGCGCATAAATGTGTCCATTACAGAATGGCAGACCATTACAGGGCTGGGCTTGGGTTCCAGTGCTGGGGTACAAGTGATGTCTGACCTGGACAGAGGCACCATTAGAACTGTAGAGGTACAACAGCCAAACACACCGGCCCAGTGTGCCCAGCCCCAGTGTGCTAACAAAGGCCTAATCATTATTTCAATATTGCTTTGCACTTTAATGAAATAAATTATAAATGACTACATTAATACCACAGCACACGTGACAATGCACCTTCTGTGCTTTCTATTATTTCTTCTTGCTAATGCTATTGTATTTCTAATTTTGATATTAATATGTACTTCACATGCACATGTATAGCAAAAGTGACCATCGTGTTCCCATGAGCAAAACTTGCTACGTTACCGATTTTGTTTGCTAATTGTTACACCGTTAACTTTACGAGGGCGATGCTCTTGAAACTAATTTCTTTCACATAATCTATAGCAAAGGAAAGCTTTTGCTCTTTTTCGTAGCATATGAAGTCTTGTTACATTTGGTTGCAGGAGTAAATAAATAGATAAATGAAAATACCCACTATACTACCAAGCCTTATAGTTTGAAGAGAATATTTATAGGATTTGTGAATGTGAAGCAGGTTCACGGACCACATCCCTTACCTGTTCTGGTAACTAAAGTACGCAGCATCCCGTGGTATAGTGCATAGCTGCTTGCCATAGCAGCAGAGTGTTTGGGGAGAGAATTCCAGCTACAACAGGAAAAAAAAAACAACAACATGGGTATAAGAGACAAAAAACAGTGCGGACAATAACAAAGAGCCAAAGTATGAAAACTAATGTCACACTGATGTCACTGCTATTTAATACCAATATAAAATACACAAATTACCTTTTTCCCACAGCAATAGCCAAGGCTTTGCATGACGGGGTCTATTTCTAGCTCAAACACCTCAGCTAGCTTGGAACAGTACTTGTAGACCCGTGACGTCTTGCGATTGTAAAGCCAGGCATTGTTGAACATGAGCCAAATGTCATCAACATACTGCCATGGCTCCTGGTACTGGCCTGTGTCAAGTTTCCGTTTGATAGTAGATAAGTCCATGGGATTCTTCACAATGTCAAAATAGTCCTGCGATACAAGTCAATGAAAAGGTAGAACAATACAAATTAAGTGGGCTTGCACTGCTAGAATGTTATGTTATATTTGAAGATCAAATGCACAGATTTAATAAATCTATAAAACTGAAAATCATACAGGTATTCCCAGTAGCGATGGATCCACAGGTTGGCGGAAGGGGAGAGACTCAGGGTCCTGGCGGTACAGACTCTCCAGCGTGGGCATCAGAGCCTGTCTCAACTCCTCAGGCTTGAAAACTGATCAAGACCAGAAAGAAAAAAGATTTAGTACAAATATCCATGTTTTCAGTAAACTTATTTTTGTTTGTTCTATTTTTCTTTTTTTTACGTCACATTAGTATCAATGGATATTCATGACCAGAACAACGTGATATCAACACATTCATACTGGGCCAATACTTGGAGCAACCAATTAACTCATGTCTTTGAAATGTGCCGCTCCATGTTTTCAAGAAAAGTGAGTGAAAATCTCAGTGACGACTTTGGCATGTTAATCAAAACTAATCACATTTTTCATTCTATGTAACCCTTGAAAAAGTTTTTTTTAAATCATTATAAGCACAACCGCAGCCATGGGTGCAGAATATAGAATATAAGGTTCAATACCATGCATGTTTCATCATCCTATAAAAATATTTTCAGCATGTGATGTTGTGACATAGCGGAGGCCTGCCAGGGTGTCACAATTACCAGAATGATTTATAAAAAATGTAATGCGTAACCCTAAGGTGTTACCCTAATTACCACCAATTGCCATGAGACGATGAGCTATTTCACATCAAACAGTTCTAGGAACAAATTTGAACGGATCTCCCCCATGAACACCGTTTATTGCTGGTCCTTTTTTGGTTTGCATTTGCACTGCCAGTAGGACGTGCTGAAGTGACATAAGCCACAGGGCAGTGATTAGTGTAGACATTCCACAGCTTCAGAGATCCTCCGTTTGATCCTGACCTCGGACTCCACCTCTGTAGAATTCCCTGTTTCAGTTTACTAAGTGTGCCTCGGTTTTCTCCCACATTCCAACTATATGCGTTAGGGTAACTAGTTGCTCTAAAGTGGCCAACTGTAAATGTGTTTGACTCATATTGATGTAAATTTGCTCCTATCAGGAATAGCCATTGATGCTGATGCGAATAAATCATTGCCACTGTTGGTGGAGCAAATGTTTTTGCTTAGAAGACTAAAAATTGTATTGGACCTCCGTCATTTCATATAGGCTAGGTAAGGTCTGGACTTCATTACCTGTCAGTTTGTCTGCTTATATAGATACCGGTGTTCCAGTACATTTAAAATACAGATGTCCTCTACATAGGCACTTGCATCTGGCCCAAGCAACATGCACTAGAATCATTACATCTGGACTTTCACTGACTCTCTGTATGCACTGAAAAAAGTCCTGAAATCCTGAAGTAGGAACTGAAAACTCCCTAGACATGGCTTTCTAAAAACTACAAATCACTTCCACGTCCTTCAGCATGAACATGCTTGAAAGGAGGCACCATCTCCTACAGTTCTAGAAACTAGTCAAAAAAATGTTCTGTTGTTCCAGTGCACTTCAATGTTGTAATGTGCTTATGTCAAGAGTAAAGCATGTTAGGAAGTGTACGAATTACATTTAAACATATAGCAGGCGTCTTCGTCTAGAGAGACTTTTTACAATCACTTTAATTTAATGTAGACACTGCATTTAATTCAGGGTTGCCAGTTTAAAAAAAAAATTTTAGTCAGGTCTAAGGAGACTAATCTCAAAGGTAAACGAAACTGGCATCAGACTTTTGCAGATGTGAAGGTTGAGAAAAACTTTTAAAATCGTAGTGTGGGTGGGTATATTCTGAGAAATCTGATTACGGAGATCGAAATATTAATTGCATGTAAATACACATAGTGATATCCGGTGTATTAAAGTGAACAAGTGCAAAGATGTGTGTTTAAAAAAAATGTTCTTACTCTTCTTTTTGTTAGCTGGCCCAGAGGTTCCAGTAGACGTATCCGAACTAACATCCTCCTCTTTAGGTTCAGTCTTTACCTCAGTTTTCAACTCAGGCTTTTTCTCATCCGCTGCTGTTATGGATGTCTCCATGGGTATACCTTTACAATCACCAGTTGGTGATTCTTCCTTCTTAATCTAAGAAAAGAACAAACAGACTAGTGTATCACCTGTACGGCGGCACAGAGTGCTAAGCAACATCATTTCCTAAACACACAATACTGCATCTTTACCTCAGGCTTTTCTTCAATCTTTACAGCTTTATTTCCGGTCTTCCCTCCTTTCACTGACTCGTTCTCATCCACCACTTCCTCTTCATCATCTGGTTGCTTAATTTCCGCCTTGGGCTCAAAAGTGGTGGTAACATCCGAAAGTGCCTGCTGAGAGGAGGTGTCTGCGCTGCTAACAGACGCAGGAGTGGCAGCTTGGGCATCTACTGGCAGACAGCCTTTCTGAGAGAGCTGACATGGAGAGATGACAATAGCATAAGAGAAGGGTATCAGTTATTAAATTGAAAATTTGCTTTTTCTTATACAGTTGCACATTGCGGGGTGTAAACACTCACTGGCGTGGGAGGATGCTGAGATGTAAGAGCAGCGTTTGGTGTTGAAGGTGCTCCTCCTATCGGCTGTGGCGTTGCTCTCTCAGTATTAGCAGGCTGAGGTAGCTGCTGCTGCTGCTGACTGGAACCAGAGTTTAAGTGAGGCAAACTGGGGGTATGGGGCTGTGGCGTTTGCGATCCAGGCAGACTTGGGGGAGGTGTGAGATGTGGAGTGGGTGTGCGGCTGCGTGCTGGGGAAGGAGAGCTTTGTCGGACGGCTGTGCAGTGCGAAAGACTGATGGACTGAGAAGGTGTAGACGATGGAGGCACGCCAGACACATTATTTGAACCTAGAGAGCTCACGGTGACCCCACTACCCAGTCCCCCAGCAGAGCCAGGCTGGGCCAAGGGACTACTGGCCGGCGGGGTCGGGGCTGACATTGGACCGTGCTGAAGCACAGACACAGAAAAGAATTAAGAACATCCCATAATTTGGCTCTGTGAAACAAGCTTTGTTTTACTACTATATGTTAATAACATATTGTTTCTGCTTATAATATTAAATAAATCAGGCTCAAAAATACATTAGTAAATTATCTGCCACATTATGAAAGCTAATGTGCAAAACATCAGCGAGAAGATCACAACTTAAACAAAGGATAGTATATTAACTAAACTCACTTTTTAAAAATGTATTAAATTAATTAAAAAATGAAAAAATATTTATTAATTACCAGCTCTAAATAATGTTTAAAATTTTGCACTGAGAGCAAATAAATGCTAAAAATCTAGCTTTTCAACTGATAAATGACAGTGTAGCCTTAAATTCTGGGAGAATTAAACCAGACCACAGCAACATGACCACGGAGTCAAAAAATGTATGGATGCAAATCCCTGAAAATAATTTAGCACCCAAAGAAGTAGTATAAATAAAATCAAATATTTTCAGAGGTCCAATCCGCAACTACCAAGAAAATGGCGGGAAATGATCTGTTAAGACTCGTGACAGAAGCGGTTATGGAAGTTTCAGGACAACACTTTTTCAGTAATCTATCACAACTAACTCTGGCACAGTGCACAGGTTAGGTCACTTGGTAATGGACAAACATTTGAATAAAGCTCTTCCATTCTATCAGGGTGAAGAACTGATTCTACAGAAATGTCATGAGAAGGGTCTTCTAGTGGGATCAAAAATAAATAATTGACTAAACTAAATGTGATGGCAGCTAAACTGAAAATAACAACAGTCTTCCTATGTTGAACTGACAGCTAAGAACAGAAAGATAATATTATTACTTGTTTAATACAGGATTGACTACACACAAGGATCACAGTTCTGTGCACACAACAGTAAAAAAAATTGTGTTATGATTTAAGGAACAGCGCTCCTTAATAAAAAAAGGAAATTACCTCTCTCATCTGGGTTATGCCACCTTGAGTACCAGGCTGTGCCACACCAGCAGGCCCAGTGCCCAGCATTGGACTTGATCCCGGAAACTGACCAGGGTTTAGATACTGATTCTGCATTTGTCCAACATTAGGTGCTGCCATCCTTGTAGGCCCCATGCCCATCTGAAACGTCAACAACTTTAATTTAAAAAAAAATAAAAAATAAAATAAAATAAAATAAAATGCACAGTAACACCACAAGTACAATGGTGTCATGCTACATGCTTTAAATTACTAAACATTTGCTTAAAAGTTACCTACGGCTAGTATTTGTAATGCGAGTTATATACAGTGTTGGAAAAGAACAAAATACATGTTATAATAGAATAGAATAAATAGATTCCTTAAAGGAATACCAAGTCAGTATCATTCATTCTAAAATTGAAAAGACATCACAAATATCCCCAGAGAGCTTGTGATTTAATCAAACACAAAAGTCTATCTGGACCACAGCAGGTTATGCAGCTTACAGCCTACTGTTTGGCTGAATGCTTGCTGGTCACTTTGCCTACCTATTCAGCTACCTTCTGATGTATACACTATTTTCTCAGTCAAACCATCACACTGTTTTTGTGTTTTAAATATATTAGGTATATTCCTGGGTTCTACTTGTATCAGTATTGTGTGAACATCATATTCATTCACACTTTTACAAAATAATGCTAACTAAATAATATAATCCAAAGTATTTTGGATATTCATTAATTACCTTTGAATTGCCTAAATGAATAGGATTAAAATTACATTGAAGGGCATGTATTCTGTAACCTGCGGGAAAATACTTTTTAAAAGCAACCCATCTGCTATTAACATTTATTGTTGCTCTTCAAAACCATTGCTTTCCAAACTATACCAAATGGTTCCTGCAGCATAAATGGTTAAAACAAGCATTTATAAACCTCATAATAGTAACATTTTCAGGGTTTTTTTTACATTTAGAACAAGATAATTTAAAAGGATGTTAAATACAGGCATCTTAAAAGCATCATCCCACTCACCTGATTGATGGGCCCACTAATTGGAAGAGGAGGAGTCAACCTCTGGCCCATGGGCTGCATTTGACTGAATGGACTCATTCCTATTTAAAAGGAAGAAATTATGAGTCCAATGTTCATATAATAGTTATTATAATACATATACAGATATGCACTGCTTCACATTAACGATGCGTTCTGTAAAACTGTACGATGTGATCTGAACTTTACTGTCTGAACGTTAATAAGCTGCATGATATACTGTAGTGCATCACTGATGGGGAAAATCTTTTCTCACCTTAAAGTTGCATGCAGTGTATTCATTGTCAGCCCTTCCTTACCCTGCTACTCTTTACCCCTCTCACGCACAAACATTTATAGAAAGCTAACATTTACATTACCAAGATTCTTACATGCATACATGTTTCCTGTTATATTTATGACCCAAGCAGTTATTTTTAAACCTGAAAGGTGCTCTTTACTCCAGTGCACTGCAGTTTTGGATTCTCTGCTTTTTACACTGGTGTGCCATTACAAAGACGCAGTACTTCATTCACTGCTTGTTTCTCCATCCACAGTAAGTCAGCTTACCGGCACAAAAACACACACGTTTAATAAAGCTTTCTGTGCTGGAGACTGCGCCATTATGCGATGGTAAAATATATAACATAGCATTAACGAATAAACCCAAAAATGGATTTGTCATTCCTTAATGCTCATTTCCACTGCAATTCATTTCAGTCTTTGATAGCGTTAGCATATCTTAACCTTTTCACCCTGTTCTCCTTACAAAAGGGAGTTTTTTTGCTGCTGATCCTGAAAAAATCCTGATCAAGCTACTTCGGAATGTAGAAGGGTCAGTTTGGCATCTATCAGATTGTCAGATTGCTCAAGTGTAAGGGGAGGGCACATTAAATACTTGACACAGCTTACGATAGAAGTGGTTCTCATTTTCTTTTTAAAAACTGCATACATATTTCCTGTATTTTCTGAATGTAATTTAATAAAGAGACAAATAATTATATATTCTTGCTAAAACATGATATTATTACATCTAATCTAAAAGTGGCCTAAGACATTTGCACAGTACTGTGTATTCTAAGAGATGCTGTCCAAATGGACCTTATAACAACACATGATAAAGTCTGGTGCTGAAGGAACATACCCGCAGGGTTCTGCATTCGGTTCACCATCTGAGTTGGTCCTGTAGGCCGCACCATTGAGGGATCTGATAGAGGGCCATCTACAGTAAGGGGAAAGGCTAATTATTCATCCAACAGTACATACACGTGCCACATGTAGGAAAGCCACTATTCTCCCATTCATGTATGTTAAGACAATGTGTGCTGGCAATGAGAAAGGTCTGATTACACGTTACCATTCACACAAACCCTGTTAACTCACTTGGGGGCAGTCCCGTTGGTGGTCCTTGCTGGCCCATGCCAGGAGGCCCCTGCTGCATGCCAGCAGGAGGCATACCAGGCTGATTGGGCAACATGCTCTGCTTCTGCAACCTCATCCGTCGCTTCTCCTCCATTTCTTTCTGGATCTTATAGATCTTCTCTGCTAGCAAGTGGTAGTACTCCGCCTATAGGGGTGATTACAGACAAATAAACAGCTACTATAGCAAAAAAAAAAAAAAACACACAACTGACACAATTAAGAAAGAAAATCTTTACCCTGCTGTTTGCAGATTCATACATGTCCCCCTCTACTTTGCGAGCGTAAGCCACTAGATTTTCCATGCGCCGGTCTTTCAGTGCAGCCGGATCTGGGGTAGGGAAGATGGCCTGGACGCTGTGTCAGTAAAAACAGTAACCAAAAAATTTACTTTAGAAAATCGCTTAAAATAGTGCAAAATACTATGAGGTGGTTTTGTATTTAGCCACCATGCTTTGCAGCAATAATTTTAATTAAACTAAACATGCTTAAGTATAAAGTTCATACAGTTTGTGGACGAGATGGTTCCGCAGATCCTGGGTGATGTCCTCGTGCCAGCTCTTTCTCATGCCCGGACCAGCAGCTGGACTGGCCACAGCTAGTGAGCCCATATTGCCCATTCCACTGCCATCATTCATCAGACTAGGTGAGGTAAAATAAACAGAATAATGTAACTGTATGCAGATTTGTTTGTTTTTCTAATGCTAACTCTACAGCATCAAAGAATTTAATTACAGACACACAGTTACATCAACACAGGATAAAAACTGGTATAAAACCAGTCATATTCAGGTCGGGAGACAATTTTAGTCTAATCAGTGAATTTGATGCAGGTGAGGCGACAGTGCTACCCACTGAGTCACTGTGCAGACGGTTATATGCTGAAGGTTCAGATGTCAGATTCAGATACTTACTTCTGAGCAGCGAGCTGCAGCATTGGATCCTGAAGAAGGTTAGTAGCTTGATTCTGAGATTGGACACCAACTGCTCCATTTACACTCATCGGGTTTGCACCTGGTAAAAGAAGAAGATTAATTAATTAAAAAACCTGTTCAATCCAATACGCTGTCACAGAAAAGTTAAGAAGTTAACCCTGTACATGTCACCAATCAATCACAGGCCATGTGTACACACACTCACACTTGACCTAATGCAGGTCTTTTGTATGTGAAAGCTAACCGGAGTACCCAGAGGAACCCACACACAGACCTGTCAAAGCCACGGAATTTCAGCTGATGATTATTTGTTATATAAATAATTGCGATTTACAATTTACTTGTTTAATTTGTCTTTTCATTAGACATAACTAATCTTTGATAAGCACCCAAACGCTGACAAAATTATATATTATATATATTAAAAATGTCAGCAAAAGCACTATCTAGCATATATAGCAGTAGTAAAGAACTACACAGCTAACAAATACACTAACATTACTGAGTGCTGCCCTCTAAACATCAAAAAAGGAGAATCTAGGCCGGGACCATTGGACCAGGGATGACGAAGTGTGTGGCTACAGTGCTACTTTTATTTAGCTGATTTGGGATGCAGCACCTCGTCTCGTGACGCATCACAACATCCGCTTATCGCGAGCGGGAAATCAAAGAGAAACGTCAAATGTAAGCAAACGAGGGTAGCATTGCTTCGGTTGGAGTACCGTATGTGGTAGCCTTCGGCTACAGGGAATTAAAAATTCTTGGATATAATCAAAGGATGGCAACATGTAACGTGCTCTATGTATTAAAATGTTTAAGAGAGCTCAAGAACAAAGAAATTGTCTTTTTTTGTAATAAATGCATAGAACTAAAAAAAGAAAAAAAAAAAAGAAAAAGGAGGCACTGGAGTAAAGAAAATACAGTTGTGTTTTACACAAAGTTGTGTTTTTTTTTAACATGGGGAATGATTAAATGATTAAAAATATATATACACACACACACACATATATATATATACAAATATCAAATGTGTGTGTAATTTTAATCATACACTTAAATATGTTGTATTGACTTGAGACTTGACTTAGACTCTAGCCTAAAGACTCGTGATTTGACTTGGACTCGTATTTTGCGACTTATGAAAATCTCTGCCTCACAGTGTCACCAGATAGACAGAACTTAGATACAGATGTTCTGATATTCAGTGCAGTGCAAAAGTCTTAGGCCACAATTAGATGCTATAATAAACATGTGGCATTAAAAAGGGGGGAAAGAAGGCTTCAAAAGGTTACAGTGCCAAGTATTTAGTGACCTCCACTTAAAAGACATTTCATGAAGGCCTACGACTTTAGCATAATACTGCAGTTGGGTGGCACAGCAGAGTAGCTAAAATACTAGAGTACAGACCACAACTGCCAGCACTTCTAACCTGCCGCCTATGGCACTTGACCAAGTCTTTTGACTCACAATTATACATTGTAATATTGTGTTAGTGCTAAATGCTTTTGATAGGAGCAATTACTAAATGTACCGTTGAATTAATCACACCCTATAGCTATACATTATATAGAATACATTATGGATTTGCAGAAATGTTTGCAAGTTGCTGACACAAATGGATCATTAAAATATTCTTACCCATAGCGCTTAATGGCCGAGGTGGTTGTTGGGCAGACTGAGATGGTGCTTGGTTGCCCTGGTAGGTGAGCCCCAAAGCTGCATAGGCCCTCTCAATGGAGCTGGGATCTATCTGGCCTGGGGTATTAAGATTTGGAGCATTATGTTGAACACCTGGCGAGGTACCCAGCGCTGTGCCTAAACTCACGTTAGAAGTGCCGAGCAGGGCTGTGGGTGAGAGAGATGGTGGGGGAAAAACAGGTTTAATAAACAGCAGAAAAATATAATTCCAAACAGTCACATCATAAAGCATATGGAATTTTAAATGGACAAAGAGAAGCAGCATCTGTTGGAATGATACACACACTCACACTGCTGGTTCCTCTTATCCCCTGCGTTTTTCAGTGGCAGACAGACTGGGCAGTCATGACGCGTGCAGTTCTTCCAATGAGAGATGATCTGCCTGGATGATGCACAGTGTGCGACTGCAGATTGAAGCAGAGCGGATATATTACAACACGAGTGATACATACTACATCATAAAGAAAATACACGTAGCCTGCCCAGATCACATATTCCATGAACAAATTAATAACATCACTGCAATCACTGAGAAAAAATGACAAAGTACTTCGGAATTCAACTTACCCTGACAGGATTTGCCAGCCTGGCAATGCGTCATGTGGTTGAGGACGTTCTTCATAGTGCGGCAGTGGGGCAGGTTGCACTGACGTATCTCCCCATTAGCCTGCTCTCGCCTCTGGCATTTGTGGGCATGGAGCAAAAGCACCAGCTGTTGCTGTATGAGTTTGCGCTTCTCTGGATCGGCCGTTGGAGGAACACCCGCTCCTCCTACCGCTGATGCTGGACCAAGTCCTCCCGGGGCATTTGGTACCATCCCAGGTGCCCCTCCAGTTCCCGGACCACCTGCTGCAGACTGCTGAGAAGCCTGAAGAAGAGAAACACTGTTTGTAACATTGTTTAAAATCATTCTGATTTATAAGGACAGATTAATAAGATCCAAAACTTGGTGACAGACAGGGCACATGACAAACTTTGCTACTGGATCTGCTTAACCACTGAACACTGAAAACAAATAAAGGTTCCACATATTTTAATTGAAGACTCAATCCTCTACTGTCATTTCTCATTCAATCTTTCTAAACTCTGGTATGGGTTTAAATGAGGCATACCTGTATTTATTTTATGTCCATGATACATTCTGTGAAATTGTGCGTTCTTGAGGTCATCCGGAGAACCTTATTAAATGCCTTACATATATAATGCATATAACAAAACTAAATAGGACATTGTAGTGTAGAGGTGTTGACTAAAGAGAAAAGACACTGTAAGCATGCAGCATTGCTTATCCTCAGCTGTGCTGCACTAGGCCATGCACAAGTGCCCCATGGTCCACGCACCTCTGCAGCCGAGAGCAGATCCAACCTGTGTCTTATCAGCGTGCTGATTCTAAGGAGAGCCACACCAGCCTTGGCTCATGCCAATGCACACACCATTTTTGCTTCTCTCTGATCAGCTCATCTGGCTTCAAGCTGGATCGTCTCACAGTACACTGATCACTCCGACACAGTGTGCTCATATCTCCATTTTGTGTTTGATAAACGTTTTGCACTAAACGTCTGCGCCATTACAAACCTATTTCAGAGAATGCATCTTACATGTATCGTAAGATAACAGGTGGGTCAAGTATCTTCATAATAAATATGGACCAATCAACAGGTAACAGGAATCAGGCAGTATTTAGCATTATCGGTCGATCAGTTTCATATGACTCTGTGCACAGCATGCTGTGTTTATTACAGGCAGGGTAAAAATAAGTTGTGAAATCGTTCGCAAGAACAAAATACATTCACTTTAGCATCACGGAATTCGACAATACTAAAGTTAAATTAAAGTTGAGTAAATTGTTTCTGTATAAACTACAAATCTTAAGACAAAGCAAAACGAAGTGAAAACCGAAAGTGGCTGAACCTATGTAAAAAAAATTTATTTTTTCCATTCTTTTTTTTTTTTTTTTACGGGCAAACAATATTGTCAATTGCCAGTTTAAAAAATAAATAAATAAATAAAAAACAGGCATCTCTATTTAATAAGCGTAATAATCAGGATAATAACCTTATTACATGGATTTACATGTGACAAATACCTGCACATGCACAAAAAATAACTGCTTATAAAACTGAACTAAAACATTAAATGAATAAATGACATTTAAACTTCTGCAATATCTGTCTACTTACCATGGTTGGCATGCCTGACATTGCCTGAGTTTTTTTGTCCATATTGAACTGGGCCAGGCTGTTGGGCAAACCTGGTTTGTTCATGAGCTGGGGGGCAAGCCCACCTGCGTTCAGGTTCTGTGCTGCATTTTGACCATAGGGGCCTCCAAAGGGACCTGCACCTCCCATCATCCCCATCTACAACACAGGGCAAAGGAAACAAAGGGTATACCCATATTCCAAAGGACTGAAATAAAAGAATGAACCAAGTAACTTTTTTTAAGCGAAATAATAACTGTATAAACAGCTTACTAAGAACAATTACAAGTTGGGGGACACCCTTTACTGCACTCACTACATTTCACTAAAACAGCTGTCACTGTGTCAACAGTTTTAGGAGATACTGGCACGTTCATATTAAGCCACATGACATACTTCCCCCTAACAGTCAAACTACTTTTTGACTTTTGTAATGTTAACTGGCTCCATTTTTAGGCACCAGGATTTGCTTAAAAAAAGTTTAGACACTTAAACAGCCAACTAAATCTAATAAGAGATAATTTAAAGACAATTACAGAAAAATGACTCCAGGAAGAGTGGATAACTAAAACAGCATACCTTGTTTAGTGTCCCAGGCTGCTGAGCTCTTAGTCCTCCTTGCCCTCCTACTGTTTGCTGCTGCTGCTGCTGTTGTTGCTGCTGCAGTGTATCAGCCAGAATGTTACTGCCCATTCCTTGATTGGGGTACCCCATTCTAGGTGTACCATTCATCATCTGTCCTCCCATCATGGCCTGCTGCTGAGGACCTCCTAGCTGTTGCTGTCCATTTCCTTTTTGAGGTCCAAGCACGCCTCTGTTCATTCCGCCAACCATTCCTGCCATTTGTTGCTGCTGCATCAGGTTGGCCTGCTGAGGGGAGAGGTGCTGTTGCCCCTGAGGCATCATGTTCTGGGGCCCTGGCGATGATTTCACACTACCAATAAGGCCTAAAGATGCTGCTGCCTGGCTGCCTCCATGCTGTGTCGCTACAGGTGGTGCTCCAGACCGGAGCAACTCGGACAGTTGCTTGTGCTTAGCTGCTGCATCTTGGCCTGCAGTGAGGATCCCTCCAAGCCCACTACCCACTGATCCACCAAGGCTGGAGTGAAGTCCAAGGTCCCCACCATTCGCAACAGCCAACTCTGAGTTGATAAGCTCATCTGGAAGGTCATGCTCCAGGTCAAAGGGTGAGCCAAAATCTACAGGAAAATACGTTATTTTAAATACAGAAAATCAACAAAGAGCTAGCTGAAAATAAGAAAAACAGGTATTTGTTTCTTGTGTACGGAATGGCCAAAGGCTGAAAAAGTGTTTAACCTGTGCAGTACTGCAATGCTTGCCATCTGTTTGCTAAATTGCATGAGGCAATCCAACCCTCGAAGCTTTTGCCCAATTTTCAAACACATTGCCATTTAATACTAATTAGTTTGCAAAAAGCAATTTAACTACTCACATCAGTATACAAAATACAGAAATTACATGTTATGGTAGCAAAGAGTAAGACACGCATGGCAATATTTAAATGTTTTTAAAAAGTCTGTTAATCACTGGACATAGCACCTTGTTTGTGCATAATGACTAAGAAATAAATACAGCTTGTCTATATTTCACGAAGCGTTTCATGTGCATTCTGCCTCACTCAGCCAAACGCACACAGGACTCAGCAGCATGATGTTATTGCAATACATACATGCAGTGACAAGTACTGGGCATAATGCTAGTCTCAGTACTTGCATATCCATTGTTACTCACTGTGTTTCTCTAACTCTGTTTTAGTGTTTGTTTTCGTTTACTCTTTTTCCCTTCTAAACTGCAGTTGTGTTCGCGATTAAAAACACATTTACAATGGTGCAAGAACGCTGGTAAACCCATTATAATATTCTAGATTTATATTCCTGAATAAATATGAGCTAAACTATCATCAGAAGTCCTAAAAGCAGATAAACAGAACCAAGTTAAACACAGGAAATGAAAATATAATACTTGCTCATATTTTATTGAGGTCATAATTATCCAACATCCGTGAGTGGCAAAACTGTGCAAACCTTTGCATTCAGTATCCGGAGTGTTACCCCCAATGACTGCAACTAAACGTTTTTGGTACCGTTAACTAGTCTTGCACTTTGACTTAAAGGAATCTGAGCCCAGTCCTCCTCACAGAACACCTTCTAGTTTGGAATATAGGTGGGTTTCCTCAGATGAACGGTTCACTTCAAGACCCTCTACAACATTTCTATTGAATCAAGTAGTCACCTGTCTATTTTAACCTTTTATTGTCTAAATCTGCTTCTACACATTACACTCATAATAAATTAGTCATCATAAACATCCAGAAAGAAAGGTGAGAATGCAAAAAGGTTAACATGTCAAATCAGTGAATGAGACTTTAGCACAACAAGAAGCATCTTTAGCATCCATCCAAAATAAAGTCTTAGACTCGCATGACAGTCATAAACTGCTCTTTCATGTCCCCCCACAACATTCTATTGAATGAGGATCAGGATATTGCCTTGTCCATTCTAAAACATATCTTTATTATTCAGTAGAAAGACTTGTACGATTGGTGTAGATGTTTGACTGCATGACATGCTCTATTAGATTCCATTCACAGACAGATGTCCTGAGAGTTTCGTGTCAACTTCTCGTGACAAGGCATCCCAGTACAGATGCCACAAAACAGAACAGACCGTGTTACTACCACCACCACCACATGTCACAGATGAAATAAGGTTCCTATATTGGAATGAAGGGTTGTCGTCTCTCCAGAAAGACTTTGGTTTATCTTCACTCTTTGAATAAAACATTAGCACCTGATTGTTCCATTGACTGAAAACACCTCACTCTTATTTCACCTTCAAATTAACTGACAATCGGTTCACTTTACTTTTGCCATCCACAGATATACAATACTGGATAATTTTTCTCAATATTGAAATGACCAAGCATGATAGATTAACACTCTTTGCTGAATCTACTTTTTTTCAGTAAATAAATAACAATAAGATTTCTTACATACAGGAATGTTGAGAAAATATTGTGTTGCTTTGGATCTTCACAAATGTTCAAGCACCACTATATATAGCTACATACGACGCATTGAAAGAATGCAACCATATATCTTTATAAATCTCTTCGCTCAACCCTAAACAGATGCTATAAGGTTTATCTGTCCATTTCAAGTCATGGTCAAACACGGCCCATGATAGGAAGATGTAAACACACACACACACACACACACACACACACACACGACCAGATGTGACCAGCAGGACAGGCACAAAACCAAAATATTTTCACCTGTCCACTTCAACCTTCCACTCACTTTATATTAAATTAAAGTCATCATACTCATTCAAAAAGAAATGTGAAACCACAAAAATGTTGACATGTCAAATCAATCAACAGCATCAGGCATCTCTAGCCAAAATAGTGTCAGATGAGGATGACAGTTGCAGACGAGTTAAAGAAAACACGCATATCCATTGTCCTGAGTGCAAATACAATGTGTAAAGATCATATAGTGCAGAAAAACTTACAGAACATCTAATGTTAAGCAAGAGAATAACCAAGTCCTACATGAGGCTGCTGTGCTTCAGAAAACACTTCACAAAAACAGTAGACACGTTGCGCTCGAGTTCTACTAACTGCGTTGTGAGCAATAACGAACAGTAATGGCTAAAAGTTTGCCTTGTTGTTGTTTTTTGTGAAATCGTAGATCTAAACTGTGCTTTCTCAGCAGGTCCATCAGAAGCGTTCCGGCTGAACAATGGAAACAGATGCAGATGGGATGAAAAAAAAATGACCAAAGACAATCGTGTGCGAAACAACTAGCCGTTGGTCAGCCAGGTCGCTGGAACACCATGGCTAATAACTGTCTGTTGAGTGAAATCCTGCTTACTTTAGACATAAGCGCTGAAATAAGCGGAACTTTTCATTTTAAAGACGAAAGCAAAGCAGTTAGCCAACTAGCTAACAATGCCAGGGGGAGTCGGAGTTGTAAGTGGGCCTGAAGCTGCTGCATTTCCACACTGATAGTAGCTTGATGACCAGCTAACAACATTATAGCTAGCTACTTTTAACTTCAGCACGTCTCCACATTGCAAAACAACACGTAAAACACAAAGATATCAAAACAATTCCTCAAGACTAATAGCTCCATCACATTTATGCACTGTTGTGTGTTCAAAAACTGCTCGTGTTCAGAGTAGGTTTCTAAGTTGTTTTTTTAAAGTTGAACTAGCGAACCAGGCTAGCGAGCCGTGATCTTTGTCGATTGTTAGCCAAAAGAAAGTGAGCTTTGATGTAGCTTAGCAAACTGCGCCCGAAACATATACTATACTAACATTACTTCAAACTTCACAGTCAAACAGGTTCACGGTTTGGGAACTAAGAAACGGGACATTATTATACGGAAATGCGATGTGAATGCGATTTACACTCCATAAACATTACCTGAACTTAACAACTACGTATTGACAACACAACTATATTTAATTAGCAACGTTAAACTTGATGTGTATCGTTAGCCGAGGCGTTATTTAAGCCATTAAATAGTATGGGCTTCAATTACACTCGGTGTTGATGGTGTACAACCTGTGAAACCCCACCAACTCCGTCCAATATAATGTTGTTGCTGTACTAACTAACATGCTATAGCTCCGAGCAGTTATCGACAAGCTAAAGCTAACGCCTGATCCTGTACGCTTCAGTGTCGTTGCTAGAAAATACTAAATCATCACACGCTTCTTCCGATCATGACACTATATGCACGCACAGATTCGAGGGTTAAAGCTGCTAAAAAGCAAAATAAATCCCCGCCATGAGCTGTATGCCAGGTGAAATATGAATATTTACCGTTTCCATCGCTGGCGGAGACAGAAAGTGCCGGAGAGGAGAGTTTAGGCCTCTTGGCTGAAGGCGGGCCAGACTCCAGAACGTTCTCGGCCATATTTTTGACGAATTGAAAATATAATATATCCACAAATCTCGACGTCTTCGGCTGTTAAGGAGCCGTGTTTAATTCCTCGCCTTCAAATTTCGACTTTTCCCCCTCCTTTTTAGGGACGAAGGAGGGGAAAGTCCCGTGTACAAAATACTCCTCTTTCCTAGGTTCGCCTCTCGATTTCAGCTCGGCGGATCAACCCCCCTCCCCACTGCGATTTTCTCTTCTTTATACATTTCTGCAAGCGGAGGAGGAGGAGAGCAGAACAACACCGGACAGCAGAGCAAAGGTGGGGGACCCAAGAAAACTATAAAAACTTACACATAATAACTCCTGAATCAGGAACATAGATGGACGCGTTTCCTAATTTTGTACCGATTTCCACAGAAGAGACGCTTTAATACGAAACAAAACTGTTCGCGGGGCCAAAATGAACTTCACTTCAGGTGTCCTACACGAACACCTTCACACCATTTAGTGGAAGTGAATT
>JAUZSU010120866.1:0-18334 GCA_034780255.1 Parotocinclus maculicauda
TTGGACATGTCATCAGTGAAGAGCCGGGGTCATAGGGTGTTTCGTGTCTTTAATCTTCACACACCCTCACCCGGGTGACCCAGCCGAGGATGGTCAGTCCCTGGCTTGTGTCCAAGTGGTATATTGCTCCAAGGTTCTCCCCTACGGATCCAAAGCCACCGCGAGGCCCTCTCTGCTGCCTCTAAGATGTTACTGATGGCTTTTTTTAATTGCAGTCCTTTCTTTCACTCCAAGGAGTTTGAGGGTTCGAAAAAGTGAATGGCCAGCGAAGCCTCGGAACCCGACCTCAACTGGCACGCAACAGGCTCGCCAGCCATTGCTCCGGCACTCTGCACTGAGCTCTGCATATTTGGCTTCCTTGCGCTCATGGGCCTCTTCAATCCTGTCTTCCCAGGGGACAGTCAGTTCCAGGATAAGTTCATTACTTATTTTTTGGTTACAATGCCTAACATGGCAGCTTAGAAATACTGCTTTGCTGCACTGGGGTCTCGTCTTGGACCGGTCATTCAAGAAATCCAAGACAAGTCAGCTGGACTTGCAGTACCAGCACATATATTCTTAATGTGCACATTAGAGAAGCGGATAAGAAAATGAATAAAAGAATGAACGATTGATATTGTTGCAAAGAGCAACAATAGAAAAAAGAAGTGTTCATATCTCAAAGAGAGCCAGAAGTGACAGTGAGGGGGGCAAAATCCCCATGAGGAAGCATAATGAAGAAACTTTGGGCAGGTTTAAATTGGAACTCATTAACACTGGGTTGGGTTCATATACCTGGATGATTAGATACCTGTGGTAATGAAGAGGTGTACCTAAAAGTGGCCTGTCAACAGTGTTACACGATTATCCAGAGGAGCTTACTGTCACAATTTTAAAGGTATAGTCTAATTCATTGTATGTTGTATGTAAGGTGCCAGCACTTAACAACTGCTTCACAACTCCATCAGGTGACCAGATTCAGTGGAACTAATAATCTCATGATTTCCAAGTTAGTATTTTACTTTTATTCCAGTAGAGAGGAATTCTATTCTACTTTGACAAATTTGTTCAAAATATGCTCCAATAGCCCTTTAACACAATCTGCATAAATCCTGCTGACCCAACTCTAGAGGCTCTTCTCAAGAGGGTGCATCCAGGATGAAGAGTTGTAGTAATTCTGGCAGTCCCGTGTGGGAATTCACCCGAATTTCACAACCACTGTAAGTCAGTGAAAGGCCATGCAGTACTATAGAAAGGAGCTGGGTCAACGAGTCTCTTCCCTCTTCGTCTGACCAGAATGTGAGAGAGACTGAATAAAGCAAGTGAGTGAGAGAGAAAGGAGAGGGAGAAAGAGAGAGAAAGAGAGAGCAAGAGAGAGAACAAGAAAAGGGCAGAGGGAAGTACGATTTTTTTCTTGAGGTTACAGTGACCCAAATCAAGACACCAAGCTCAGGTACATCATACTGGCTACAGGATGAACCCAACAAGATCCTAAACTCAGAATTTTGGTTTGTTTTTCACAGACGTGTCACAGTAACGACATGGCGCTACGGGTGATTCACAGTTGCACTTTTGTTCCAGTTGGACTGAATTCTCAGTGTGTTTTGGGGTGTTTAAGGGAATGGCTTTGAAAACCTGGAAACATTTACAGCATTGAGCAGATGGTTTTATTCAGAGAAACTTGTTCTATTGAAGTAAACAGTCTGAGGTTAAGGGTCTTGCTTACGCACTGAACTCTCTGTCATGTTCATGAAACTAGATTGAGATGATTTGAGCTTCATGGTGTGTTATCCTGCTAGAAGTAGCCACCAGAAGCACCAAAGAATATTGTGCTAAAAAATGCATGCATACAGTCAGAAACAATACTCAGGCAGGCAGTATAAACGATGCCCAGGGTGTGCCAAAAATATCTTCCCAGCACCATTACACCACAGCAGCCTGAACCATTGATCCAAAACAGGATGGAGCTGTACTTTCATGTTGTTTACGCCAAATTCTGGGACTGTGGTAGCCTAGTGGTTAAGGTACTGGCTTTCGGACCAGAAAGTCCAGAGTTAAAATCCCACCTCTACCAAGCTGCCACAGTTGGGCCCTAGAACAAGGCCCTTAACCCACAACTGCTTGGATTGTAAGACTGTATAAGTTGTAAGTCGCACTGGATAAAAATGGCGTAAATGTGAATTCAGACCCGACCATCCGAATCTTGCAACAGAAACCGAGCCTCATCACACAAGGCAACATTTTTACAATCTTCTGCTGTCCTCAGTTGCCTTTTTTTAGCTAATTACTTAGTGAAGCCCAGAAAATGCACTATTGAACCAGATCATTGTGTTTGAGACTAAACATTAACAGCTTAAGCATTCAAATTAGGGGAAATCTACTGTCCAAATATATTAGGGCATATTTCAAAATGAAATATAACCCAAGTTTTGTTTGCAACAATTGTTTACCCTGCCCATGGCTGTGTCATGTACAGCAGGCAGAACTAATGGCCTAATCACTTAATCTGAACAGGTGCAGGGGGTATTTAAGGGGGTTTCCTCAACTTGGGGCGCTCTGTTCAAAAATATTCAAAGGTTGTAAAGATACAGGCAAAAACTATACACTGTGTCTAAATTATGGGATTACCAAGAAAAATTTGATTTTTTTTTTTAACAAATTGATCATTTTTATGATTTTATTAGGGCAAAGAAGTTGATTAATCTGAATTGGGAAAAGGGCAAAATTATTGAAATTCAAAACATTAAAAAAATGGAAGGTATTATAATTTTGGTGCCACAAAAAAATGATACCAAATTTATTTATTTTGTAAATGTCTAACCTAGGGATGTAAAAGTTCCCTCAATTGAGAAATCACACTTAATTGACATCCGAAGGAAAAAAAACAGTTTATAAGTACCGTGCAGTTCTAAATGTGTGTGTGTGTGTGTGTGTGTGTGTGTGTGTAGTTTGGATGAGGTTTTGGATGTGAAGTGCACTCACTCCTCACTTCTCTTCCTTGCCTCTGTCCTTCACTTTTCTCGCCTCACTGGAGTCATTACCGCCTAATTAAGTGCATGGCTTGTAACATAAGCAAGGCATTAAATTGAAACATTTCGCCCTTGTAAATGATGAGACTGATTATCATGCTAATTCTGCCGCTCTGTTGAGGAAACGGGGTAGTAGGGAGATGGCAGATTGGTTTATTTCTGTCAAACAACTAGAGAGCTGCTTTGATTTGTTCTCAGTTCAGCTCTTGACTTTATTTTCGGGGCAGTTTGTAGCTTCACCCTCTGCTAACGATTGACTAATGAGCAGATTTTAAACCAGTCTCTATGCATGCGTGTGTGTGTGTGTGTGTGTGTGTGCGTGCATTTTTCAAGAAACAGAGGGGTGGGCAAGGCGAGGTCGCTGCACAGTTCCAGGGTTTCCCAGTTAGATCTCGGACTGCCTGTGTGGAGTTTGCATGCCATCCCTGTATCCAAGTGGTTTTACTCTGGGTACTCCAATTTCCTCCCATATTCCGAAGGCAGGTGTAAGGTAAATTGGTTGTTTTAAAGTGTCTTAGTGTGAGTGTGTCTGTGAGTAGTACTGTTAATGTTGCTCCTGGCACTAATAGCCTTTGATGCTGATGTGATATTAAAGAAACAAACAAACAAACAAGAAACGAGGCACTACGGAAAAACACCAGTAATGTTTCTCTTAGGCCACATGCTTCACCAGTTATTCGTGATCAGGCTCTGATCAACTTCTTGTACAATAATCTTTGTACTGGTTCATTGTTGTAATGTATAAGCAGCACTTACGGTGTGGTCAAATGTTTGCAGACACACCTTCTAATTAGTGATCCCATGTGTCATTGAATCAGTGGATGTAGTTCAGCTTTGTGGATTGATACAAACTCGTCCAAATGGGTCACAAGGACAGACGCTGAGTTCATCACAATAAGCTCGTCCAACTGTGCTCAGTTCATACACCCACAGAAACTGTGTGTGTCAGAAGCTGCCGTGTCATCTAAGAAGACTTGGGTGTCACATAAAAGATTCGATTTGATATTCTCAAGATCACTTGCACTCCAACAAAATGTAAACAGGTTTAAAATGTAAATATCACCACCATAACAATCCCCAATTTAATTATTTCATTAGCTTCTGTCCTGGGGCATCTCCAAGTCCAATTAACTGAGGCATGTGCGACCCAGTTGCAACCGCTTGTGTTCAAACAATGCAGGTTCATCAGTTGGCACAATAAATAAAATGCACCTCATATCGTCCATCTCACATTTTAGCCTTGCGATATACAGTGTCTCTGTGTAACGTTGCACCTCTTAAACAGCTTCAATGGTTTTGGGATTGTGGCTTCCACAAATGTGACTGTGTGTGTGTGAGAGAGTGTATTGGAGGGTATGTGGTCCCCCTGACTAAGTCGGTGAAGTGAAAAGGTGGAATGTTTAAGAAGAAAAGCTGTATCCAGGGGTGTGAAAATCAGTCCATCTCACTGTCAAGGACACCTTTAATTACACCAGCGGGGGTTCGGCGTGCAGGGAGATGGACGGGTGTACGGGGCAAAAAAGGCACGCGAGACGGGTAACGCGACACCATTAAGAACTGTAACTGTGCCTTGTGTTTGAAAGGAATTGTAGAACATGAGCGGGTTTGATGAAATGATAAGCAGAAATAATAGCTGAACCCTGTCTGTCCAACGCTGAGCAGTAATTCAGACGTGTCAGAACGCTAGCACTCTTTGTTTCAGCTCTGATGAGGCGCTGACATGTTAATGGCTTTCGCTCTTAGTTCTAACCCCAGCATTAGGAAACCCACCTGCTAATTAGTCTAAAGTGCCAGAAAAACTAATACAGACGAGCCCGTGCAAAATATATAACCGATCTACGTCACTGGTGTAGATTTTGTAGTTTGTAGTTCTACAATTACAGACTGTAGTCCATCTGTTTCTATAGATATTTTGTTAGTCCCATTTACTTTGTTCTCTAATGGGCAGGACCCCCTCAGGTCCACCACAAAATGCTGGGACTGATCAGCCACCCAAACACTACCTGATCTGTGGGCGTCCTGACCATTACAGAGAAGACAAAGTATTTTGAGAAACAGATGAGCTGCTGTACGGCCTGCAATCGTCTACTAAAGGGGTCTAAATGTTAAGTATACACAGAATATAAAGAGAAAAGATAAAACACCTACACATTTTTCTATACTATTTCTATACAATTTTTAGACATACATACACAAACAATTAGAAGATGCAGAGTTAGGGTTGCCAGACGCTTTGTATAGGATGAAGCATTGTGTTTTTTCACCCAACTTTTTCTTGTCGCCTTTCCCCCTGTATGCTCATTTGGGTTTAAATGTGTAACCAAAACCAAACTGAATGGACTGACCTCACCTTCACTACAGGGTCGGACTCGGACTCAGACGTAAGGGCGAAGAAAAGGAGGGGAAAACAAGGCCAAGAAGAGAAGGTAGGCTTCAAACCCCACTTTACCCTCACGTGCACAAAACAGGCCAGTTATCAGATTAATTACAGCAGGAGTTCTCTTAACATCTGCTGGAATGTCAGGTCTAGCGAGGGCGAAGGAGGGAGGAAGGGACTGAGGGATTGAGGGAACGAGGGAGGAAGCCGCCGGCCCTGGTGGAGGTGTGAAGGTACAGGTTAAAATAAGAACAGCCGCGTCTATTCCAGCAACTGAACACCAGACGCAAAGACTCGCTCTTCCCTAACGCTGCTAACTCCATGGGTGTGTGATTAAGAGAGTGTGCATTATGAGGACATATCCTGGGTGTGTGTGCTGCCTGTTGTGCGAGGTAGAGAGCGAGACCGTCGTGGTGGTATGTCTTTATTATTCGATGCTGTCTAGCAGAAAGTGCTACAAGCTGAGCGCCAATTGTTACTGTGGCTGAGAGAGTCTATGTCTACGTATGGGAGGGGGCATGCGGCAGATCCCGAACAACGTGTTCTCTGTAATTACCTAGAGCACTGAGTACATTATTTAGAAGACCAATGCATTCTCATCAGGCTGTCAGCAATACTCTGTACATTTACAGCATTTGGGACTGATACAATCTTACAAGGAACAATCCAAACAACGAAGGGTTGAGGGTCTTGCTTAACATTGATGTCATTTAGCAGACACCATTATCCAGACTTACAATTACTTACAATACGGTCTTACAACCCAAGCAATTGTGGGTTAAGGGCCTTGATCATGGACCAGCTTGCTCAAGGCTTCTTGGTAAAAGTGGGATTTGAACCCTGCACCCTGAACCCTGCATTCAGTAAAACAAACCAGTCCAGTAACAAACCTATAGTGTGGAGTTTATACCATAATTTATATAGCTATTGCTCAAGTGTCCAACATTGGTAGCTTGGCCGAGGCAGGACTTTATCTCACAACCTTCTGTTTAGCAGTCGAGAACCTAATGTGCGAAACCTATCGCTCCTCTATATATGGGTCATTCTTCATTTAACCTATTAATTGTGAAAACAAAAATATAACAAAAACAGCTAAATCATTCTGCTGTTATTATTTTAAGATAATGTTTGCATACTTTAAAGACTTAAGTACTGGGGGACTGTGGTGCCCTAGAGGTTAAGGTACTGGACTATGGACCAGAAGGTCCAGGATTCAGATCCACCTCTGCCACAGTTGGGTCCCTGAGCAAGGCTCTTAACCCACAATTGCTTGGAATGTAGGACTGTATTAATTTGGATAATAACGTCTGCTTAATGACATAAATGTAAATAAATGTAAGTAACAAACCTGATTACGCAATAAAATAATAATATTGTGAATGTATTTTTTTTCGAATATTTTTTTCCATGACTAATCATTTGCAAATCTTACGAATGTGACAAACTAAGATCACACCTCTCTTTTGATGCACACATCAGCAACATTACTAGAATTTCCTTCTTTCAATTATGTAATATATATATATATATATATATATATATAAATAAATAAATATATAACTCCTCTGGTTGACAGTGTGCCAACGTCAACAAAACTTTCCTACACGAGATCCAACTCTTTTACTGGACTAAATAACGCAGCTAGGCATATTCTCTACGTTAATTATACAATATATACAATACTGTCTTTCGTACTGGTATCCTATTTTTAAAACAAATTTTAAAAAGCTTTATCATTTCATTGGATCAAGTTTTAAAGTCCATATTTAGTTAGTTTACAAAATCAGAATGATTTTGTTGCAGAAGGATTTTTTGGTCACACAATAAATGTTTTTCCTTAATATTTAAGCTATTTAGAGTATTACATAATAAAGTTCTATCTAACATCTGGGGACATGTTAGAAAGTGGAAGAATGATGCATTTCAACTAAGATCCAGTATTTCTCCATGATTCACTCCAGTGATGAGCAATATCTGGCTATCTTTAGCTTTTCCACTGAGCATGTTCAATAACAAAACTCAAATATTCTGAGCAATAAATAATGTGAATATTGAGCTTGGTGTCTTTATGGGTTTTTCCTGAACTGCAACAGCTGCAATCCTGAACAAGCTACTGTACATCATGAATACATGAATAATCAGCTAACTGCTGAAATCAGATAATGATCCGATTATTACTGTGCATATAAACACACTCAGGGATGGCAGGTTGGAGGGGGTTGGAGTCGATTCTGTGGTGAGCTACGAACAGGTATTGGGAGCGAGAGAGGAGGCGTAGGCCCGGTGCTTTATGTTTTCGGTAATTAAAACAGCATTAGGCTATTTATTTCCTCTCCCCGTGCGTAGCTGATTGGGCATGAGGGAGCACGGGACTCGCAGAGCAGAGAAGGAGCACAATTACACGCCATCAGCAGACAACATTAACTCGCTAATAGGAACACGGCAATAAAACTTTATTATTATGGCGGAACGATGATTGCCTGGTTTAAGATAACATTTATAATACTTAGCAAGGATGGCGAAGAAACAGGCTGGATGGGGGTTGAGAGGAAAAAAAGCTTTGCGCAGAATAAAGATGCTCCTTTTTTCTTTCTCGGCGAGCGGTTTGCAGAGGGATGAGGGATGACAGGACATTCCTGAGAGATTACCGCTCATTAGCCATAAATCCAGATCTCCATTATCTTCTCATCCACTAATGCTCAACACAACTCGCTCAAGATATTGACCTCCACCCAGCTCCACATATACACTTGTGGAAAGTACACTAAATAGTTTTGCCACCCTTTTTGCAGACACAGAAAGTTCTTTGACACCCATTACTGAACGGCGGCACCAATGGGCCCTGAACAATTAGTCTTAATCAAAGCCTTGGCCGATGTTGGCGTCAAGCGCTGGACTGGATTTGACCATTTCCGAGCTGATTCACTGGAAGTCGTTGCCGCATAATGTCTGACACACACACTGTGGGTGTGTGGTACACCAAAGTCTGAAACTATGTTGCCATAGTTAGTGCTGCCGGAGTTTTCATGCTGCACAAGGCATCAGTAACTGTTAATAGACTCTGTTCTCCTAACCCATAAGTAACTACATTTTCTCTTTTCTCTCAGAGCTGATGTTCCAGTGCCAGTTTCGGAACCCCGCGCTTGGAGGTTCATTCGGCTCGGCGTCGCTCTGCTGGTCTCCATCAACAAAAACCAGTGCCACCAGAGTGCAGGAACTCCCTCCATCGGTTGGACGTTAGGACACGATGTGCCTCCAAGGACCTCCCACTGAGGACTCATTTTATAATCTAGTTGTCTTATAATTTGGTTTATTTATTTTATTACTAATTTAAATTTTATTATTAATTTGTTATTCATTTAAATTATTTACCTAATTTTGCTATAATTTATTATACTTTTAAGTATTTATTTAATTAACATCTGGGCCACCCATGGAAGTCAGGTCCCCTGTTGAGTCTTGGTCCTCTTGAGGTTTCTGCCTACCACTTTCAGGGAGTTTTTCCTTGCCACTGTCGCCCTAGGCTTGCTCAACTTGGAATTGGCCAGTGTTTTCCAAAAAGAATACTGCTAAAGATCACATGAACAAGCCAGTAGGCTACTGGAAAAATAGTTTAGAATGGAAACTATTTGGTTGAAATATAAAGCGTTTAAGTCTGGAGAAAGTGTTCCAGAACTGTGGTAGTATCACAAATTAGGTCTCTTCAGTTCTTCAAATTTAAAATGTAAGAGCCATTTGCAGGCACAAGTTTGTCAGTAGTTTGTCAGAACCTGGGTTTTATTCTGTTTCTACTAAGGATCTTCACATCTGTGTCTAATTTGATACATAAATGAAAGAAATGAGAATCACCATTAAGTCTGTGGAGCATCTATTGAGCACCAAAATGGTACCTCTGGGTAGCCGCAGTTTGTACGCTAACATCTTGTGTTTATTATTACAGATTTAATGTGCATTTCTGTCTTGGGCATTTTTGATTGTTTTAAATTAACACGCTGCTGTAATTGTGAGGGAATTAAGCTCACAGCTTCTGTTTCCTCACTAGACCTGAGTGTAGATTTATAAGACAAGACCAGCTAAATGCGTCACTAATTCAGAAACATGTGAGTGATGACATGATGACAAGCTCTGTGGATTTCAGGCTTTTCTGGGTGAACAATGAAACATCTGTTTGGTGGAGTTATTTAAGTTCATGTGTCTCATTTTAGCACAGATCAATGCCATTGTTCTTCTTTGTAGTATTTATTCCTTCATTTACTTTTAATTAATTTCATTTACAGTATGACGTGTAAAATTCTGCCGCAGTTAGTGTGTGTAGCCATATCTAGCCCTATTAACCCGGGCTACTGCCTTACTTTGCAGAATGGGGCAGCACGGTGGTCCCGGGTTCAATCGCAGGGTGGAGCGACATGGGTCATTTCTGTGTGGAGTCTCCATGTCCTCTCTGTGTCTGCGTGGGTTTACTCAGAGTACTCCGGTTTCCCCCACAGTCAAAAGACGTGCGTGTTAGGTTAATTGATTTCTCTAAATTGGCATTGACTTGTGTGTGTTTATATATGACTGGTCTTGAGATGAACTTGTGTATGGATATAACCTTGTGTGTGTCGCTACGTTCATCTCAATACTATTCATATATATATATAGACAGGTGTTTGCCTTTCCTAATCAAGTCCAATCAGTTCAATTAAACACAGCTGGACTCCAATGAAGGAGTAGAAACATCAAGAAGGACAAGAAAAAATGGATTTAAATAAGAGTGTCTGAATACTTCTGACCACGTGATATTTCAGTTTCGTTTTAAAAATAAGTTTACAAAACATTCTACATGTCTTTTTCTGTCAATGGGATGCTGAGTGTACATTAATGAGAACTGAAATGAACTTTATTATAGCAAATGGCTAAATTTCATTTAATTCCAAACTTCTTGGCGAGTTATTTATTGTCAATCATCATACAGAACATTGTCCAAGCCCCCAAACTGGTAGAGATGTGCAGTTCCCAACAAATTCTCTAAAAATAAATTCTAATATATGTAAAATGAGATCACTGAGATGCTAGCCAGCTCAGTGTTGATTAAGAGGAAATGTATCAAGGGTTGTGATATTTCTAACATAATTCCTCTGGATTCTGGCTACCAAGCCCCATTTAGCAACTATCAATCTGATATTTGCCATGTATACAGAATGTATTTAGTAACTGAAGTCACTAGTTCATAGAATGCAGTTAAATTTAATAACATCCAATCTTATGTTCAAAATGTTAAGCACCACATTATATTTACAGTAAGATGTTTTTAAAAAAAGTAAAAAATAAATAAATTTACCTTCTTACTTTTAGTGATATTTTTCCAAACATCTTTTCTACATCATTCTATCCCAAAATTACATGCTCATATATGAATAAATAAATTATAAAATCTGAATCCCCCCCCCACCTGGAGCTGGGCCATCTAGCAGAGGAATGCATGTTTTTCCTTAATTATTTGGATGAATTTAAAAATAAAATGGCAACATGCTGCTTCAAGGGTTGATTAAATCCCCTGAAAATTTTCTGCATCATGTTCCTAACTTGTACCTTTCCAAACATTGTGAATTGTGAGACTTCGGGGAGTGGTAAAGTGGACAGAACCAAAATTCACCAGTGATTTTAATTACCAAGAACCAAGAAGTGTTTAATCAAAAAGGTAATAAACAACCTACTAAATGTGACAATTATAGTTCGTAATTTAAAATTTCACATCAAGTAGAACTATAATGGCAAGTATAATCTTAAAATCATACCATTTAATTCCATTTCCCCAGCAATCCTCATCACAAGCCATCATATAAAATTAACAGAGGCTGTACTTTTTGCTTCCTCTAATAACTGGAGTCATTAGAATTAGTCCAATTTGAGGCAAAAAAATGGAAATGTGCTCTCATGTTGTGTGGGCAGGTATTGAACACACCATTATGCGCTTTAACCTCAATGCACTTAAAGACTCTGCTCACTCGTCAACAGCTGTAGTGTGGGAGGAATTAAATGGAGCTGTTCCTTGAGTGCTCAAAAGGCACTCATTACAGGCATAAAGCATTCTGATCTTTCTGGTAAATCCATACGTTTCAATTGCTAACAATATATAGGTGGTAATTGAAGAACTAGTTTATACACTTAAAGATCACGTCGGCCACTAGAGAACAAACTAAGAAATAGACCCAGTAGAGTACTGGGTGGTCAACCAGGATAGGGAGACAAACTAGGAGGCAGAGAGCTGCTGCTACAGACAGAAATGCTGCTAGCATGCTTTGTAAATTTGTTTGGACAGCCAACAGCCTGTGTCACTTCTGTTGCCAATGTCAGGTAAAATTTTGCTTGGGTGAGCATGGGTCAGGAGTTCAAAGTGAACCCCAGCTTGACCTGGTTCCTGAGCCATTTGTAACTACAGTGGACTGTAGTGAATGGATAAGTTGTCTGACCAGTCAGAACACAGACGACCTGAGGGTCACTTTAAACACTTTCAAGTATGTATAGCATGACATTTGAGGCCATTTAAAGTGATTGTGTATAAACACTGATCTATCACCGATGCTCCCCAAACTTTTATAATTCGACTACTCTCATTATATGCCATCTAAACCCTTTCGGGGGGTACATGCACCCCCTTGGATGTGTGAACCTGGGCTAATTAGGTGATTCTGCCTTCAGATGCCAAACCTTTAATGGGTGGGTACTGTAAATCTGGATGCACAGGCTGCTAGTGGACAGCTGGCAAGCATTTTGTGCTGACAGAGTGAGACTCTTAGAAGAACCACAGGCTTAGCTGAACTAATCAGCATTTATAGCTGAGCCAAATCTCAGCCCTATGGCATTATTGCACAAAATATCACATTTTAATCAGTAATTGTTTTGTATCTGTATGTACTTGTTAAATAAAAGGGAATAACTAAAATAAAATGAAAGTACAACAAAACAGTTTTAACTGGAGCCCAGAAATGACAAGAGAAAAGTTTTAATATACAGTACAGAATATTTATGTTGGGAAATAATGAAAGTAAATAAAAAAAAGCTTACTTATGTTATTTCATTAGGTTATTTGACTCTGGTCCTTTTCGCACTATGTTTCAGCATCCACTGACCCCGCTCCGTCAGTTTGTGATCTACCACTTCGTGGCTGAGTTGCTGTCATTCTCAAACTTTTCTTATAATACAGCTGACAATTGACTGAAATATTTAGCAGCGAGGAAATGTTACAACTGGATTTGTTGCACAGGTGGCATCCTATCACAGTTCCACGCTGAAATTCACTAAACTCCTGAGAGCGACCAATTCTTTCACAAATGTTTGTAAAAACAGTCTGCATGCCTATGTGCTTAATTTTATACACCTGTGGCCATGGAAGTGATTGGAACGCCCGAGTCCGATAATTTGGATGAGTGAGTAAATACTTTTGGCAATATAGTGTATATTCCTTATTTATTAATATACATAAGGTTTTACTCTTCAGGACCTCCACAACAGACTGGCTTTGCCCGCAGCATTCCTTGGAGGCTGAAACCAGCACTGCTCTGTACATTGGTCAGAAAACAAAACCTCCCGATAGACTTTTTGCAAAACGATGTGTGAGATACCAAAAATACCATATTCACAATGCATCCCTTTTAATTTTCTTTGGAAAATAATCTTCAAATAAAATATTTATGACATACTAACAGTTTAGCATTCATTGGTTAATCATTCATATTGGTTTAATTTCACCTCAACTGCATCATCAATGCATCAACTATATACACTGATTTTATTTAAGCGATTGGGGTTAAAGTCAAAAGTCAAAGACTAAACAATGCTACACAGCATCAAATTAAAAGCACAATTGTAAAAAGAATACTAAATATAAAAGAAAGAAAGAAACTGACTGTTGCAGGAAGGAGATCTCTACAGCAGATACTGACCAGACTTAACTGTAATTTCAAGTGTGTTTTCCAGTAACAAGTAGACTATTATGGACAGTGGTGTCATCAGACCGTTTTTGATCATGTGAACTCTTCCGTGGAACTGCTGAATTGCAGGGATCCTCCAGATCTTCTATGCTTACGCTGAGGAGCATTCAACACCTGGTGTGGAAAACCTAATTAACCACACTAGCTGCAACCTTCACTGCACAGAGCTGCTCATTAATCCTGGCAGCATGAATACCACTTGCCTAAATTTCATTCAGAAATCCTCTCCAGCCATCAGCCCACTTCATTGTGCTTCAGTTCCCACCATTACAAGCATCCATCTTAGCTAGGTCACCCTCCTCCATCAACAATAATGATGTATCTCATTCTTTGCAAGCAAATTCCCAGCAGACTGGTGGCAAGATTAGGGATCCACGCAGGCACAGGAACTGAATAGATGGTAGCCTCTATGCAGGAAGAGATTCCCTGGGGTTTCAATTATGAGAACTGGGAGACAACTGGCAGCTCGCCTGTGTATCAGTGCCATACACCGCCAACCTAACTTTCCTCACAAAATTGCATAAGGTACCATCCAGCTCAGTGGGAGACAAGTGAAACTTGCCAACTGTGCAAGTTAGGTAAAAATATTATTTGGACATATCTGGAATTACTTCTGCATGTTGCATGTAACGTTCTGCAAAGAAACTATTGGCCTTAGTGGACAAGCACTATGTAGCAAAAACAATTGTGGACACCCAAAAAATTATGTCCAAATAAAGTTATATTATAAAGTTTATCCTCCAACAGCTTTCACTTTAGGATTATTTTCTACTAGACTTTGAAATGTGAGGTTAGCCACTGATTTATGAAATTATTAATTTTACAAACATTGGACTTTAGTAGCTCTCAAACTTTTCAGTAGTGCGATTCCAGAAAACGTCTTGTCACTGTAATTCATGTAAAACTACTACAAATTCTCATTGAACAAAAACGTACTAATCACTTTTCGTGGAAAAACAAGCATTGTTCCAATTTGGCACCTAACGCTTTTAGGAATTATGGGATTGCATTAGCACCGCCAGTAGGCACTGAAGCTAAATTGATGCAAGTCATTATGATTTTCTTAACTAAATCAGTACATCACTACACATGCATTGTAAGTAAAGCTTTGACTTCACAATCTGTGTTTTAATCTCATCTTAGTGTAAAGATATGTTGTTTATATACAGGGGTTAGACAATGAAACACCATGTTTTAGACATGTGCACACAGGGAAAGCACATCTAGAAAAGTAACGCTTGAATCAGATACTGTATTTAGAATTATTTAGTGTAGGTCAAAAAGAGTGCCATAGTGTCATTCTATTGTTCCTCAGATTTGTCATGACCATGTTGGGCAGCAAAAGAGACAGTTCTAGAGAGTAGTTGGAGTTGTGGGTTTGCTGCAAACATATGCGTGAAAGAGGACTGAATGTTCTCTAATGATTATGCAGAAGGAGGGGCTACATCCTCAGGATCTCAATTCCAGTCTTCCTAGTGCTAGACTACTGCCAATTTGCTCTCCAGTGAATAAATAATATTACACAATACAAGCCAATTAATTAAGGGTTTTACTCACGGGCCCACCAGTAGCATCTTGGTTGCATGAATCTTGAAGTAAATCCAAAACTCAAGATCAAATGAAGACCAGCATCAATACTCTTCTGTACTGGCATCCAAGTGGTAAACTTTGAGTGTCTAGCTGTTTTCAAATGGTGACTAAAAGACCAAGCTTTTCACTCAGCACTTCAAAAAGACTGAGCTTTCAAATAACCACCATTTGAAATGTTTCAAATGTTCAAAAAACAAATAACCACCTCTTAAAAGGCATTACGATGGATGTTGTTCCTTTGCTGTAGCATACATTTGCACTAGCATAAGGCAAGGCACTTCTCCAAACTGCTCAGAGTTGTCAGCTAAATGTTGCAAAAGTAAATGCAGACAGTCCAGCTGTATCATTAATAGAACCCCTGCATAATAAGACCAAAGTAACAACAGCACAATTATACGAGCCATGAGTTGTCATGAAAGCATTATATTTAATGCACCATGTCATTGTCACTGGTATGATATTTTAGCCATATTAGTATCAGAGTCACCTTAGCCCAGGGGTGGGAAAACTGAGGGTTCTAAAATTTGAAAGAAGGGCCAGACCAGGAGCAGATGGATGGAGTGTAATGGTAATTCAAAAAATAACATGGGATATGTAGAAAACGTGCTTTAATTTCAATGGAAAATGAACAAGAGCATTGCAACAATATATCTCTTCCAAATCCTACAGTATTTATTGAAATGACTTATTGAAACAAAGTACAGCTTTTTAAAAAATTTTTACTAACAGTTTAAAGCATTTAAAGTTGTTATCCTTCAGGATATTATCATCACTCTCCTCCTGAACATTTCACAAGTGGTAGGAGAGGCAGATCTACTTGCCTGCTCCTTCAATTCAATGTGTGTCCCCAGTGCCAAAACTCATCAACAGCCAGTGCAAGGATGGAACAGTGACAGCATGCCAGTATGTGGCCATGTTATATATATATATATATATATATATATCAGGTGCGCATTGTTTATATTGAGAAGGCATTTTTGAATTGATTTTTTACAGCAGAGATTGTAATACGCAAATGCATTTTTAAGAGCAAAGAAACTTGTTTTAGATTTCAGCTTCCCGTTCTTTCTCTGACTGCCAGCATGGTTGCATGTTTCGTGGTAAAGTGATGGTTGATATTATACTCTAAAAACTGCCACAGTCTCTTTGCTTATCAAGCATACAACAGTCGATCGGTGTTAAACAAAACATTCTCTGTCCACTTTTTTTTAAGCTCCACTCATCATTACAGAAGGGTTTAGCTGTCAGAGGGGCCGCAATTTGCCCACCCCTGCCTTAGCCACAAGCTAATTGAAATATGAAAATGCATTCTAGTAAGCACGCGTTTTGTTATTTTATGATATGCGTAATGACCTGCATTTGCACAGCTTGTGTCACATCCTGAAGACTGCCAACAGTGCTCCAGTCAAACTATACTGCATGTTAGGACTTTATGATGCCACTATAGAATAAGCAGTAAAATGTCATGATAACCATTCATAGTACATTTTTATGTGATATTAGGTGTGAGCCAAGGTCAGAGCAGCTATGAAACTATGCTGTCATGTGCTATGATGGAAGGCATCAAGAAGGTCATAAATGCTGCAACATATTTTAACCGGAGTACTCTGATGCCATGTGATTTTATGTGCCATATAATTTCATCTGGAGCCTATGCAATACCTGCTTCAGTGAGTGAGCTCAGCTGGACAGTAGCAACAATGTGAGATTTAAAAACATTTTAGATGTATCATTACAAGTTACAATTACATCATGAACAAAGGTTTTATATGGTTTAACATAACTGTATAGCTAAACTGTAGCTATACATCCTGTTTGAACAAAACTTTAGAAAAGCGAGCACGTAATGGAAACTAATTAAATATTTCTTTCTTTTGTGAGAAGTTTATAAAAAAAGAACTAATAACCTGAATCAGATGGTTTATTTGTAGTCCAATAATCAAGCAGTAAACAGTAAAGAGTTCATCTTTAGAACAAGTCTTTGTACTCAACTCGGCTCTGTGGGAGGGTCTTTTCCCAATAAATCATTCATCTTTGCTTAATGCTGTCAATATTACTTTATCAATGCCACCCATATTACCTTTGTTTACCAGTCACATGCAAAGTTAAGCAACTTCATCTTCCAAAAGGTTACCTTAACTTTTGCCTAATTTCTGAAAAAAAATGATTTAATGGTTAGTGATTTTCCTTGGATTTTTGCTTACTTACATTCCATTGTTTTTTTATTCAAGGCCAGTCAGATTTATTCCCATAACATTTTTATTGTAATGGAGCATAGTCTTAAAGCAGCTTCACAAGTTCTTTGATTACCCAAGCCGACAGTGGGATGGAAAAACCCAGTTATAAGAACATGCATACATACATACACACATAATATACATAGCAGAGAGACAAATGAAGATACAAAACAGGACTACAATGCTAAATACACAAAATGCTGACAATGCTAACAGAGCTACAGGAATAAGCATGCAGACATGCATGATGTCAATACAAACTAAACCCAGACAATGCAGCTTTCACACACTAAATGCTAAGCTGACACACAGTGCTATTACAAACAGCTACAATGCTAAAAACACAGAAATGATACTACTGTAAACAAAGACAATGCAAACTCTGACACACAATGCTAATTCTAAAACACATTAAACCACAATGACAAAACAGACAATGCAAACATTGCATCACAATCAAAATCAAACAGAGCTACAAAAACACTAACTAGACACAGAAACCTAAAATACATGGAAAGAAACAAGCTCCCACTGACCATGTTATGAGCAGGACTCCAAACAGGCACCCAGAATCACCAGAAGCATGAAAAAGCCAGACAAGGAAGTGAATTGGAAGGGGGGTATTTATAGGCAGGGCACAGCATGCTGAAATCACTGACCTTGCTGTGGAAGGGGAAAAGGGTCAGAGGGGAACCAGCTATCTTGTTACCCTAATTTTTAATCAACTTATTATGGGTAATGTATTACTGTTAGAAATACTTCACTACACTCAAAATGATCCCACACAAGAACTTAAAAAATATTTAGAAATAAATTGATCATTATATATTATTAAATTATTCTTCTTCATGCATTATTGTACAAGCAGGATTGTACTTTTTCAGTTGGTTCAGGTGGCTTAATTATTTCGGAAGAACATTTTTTCACCCACGTTCAAAAATGTTCTTTGACACATGCACAGATGAGATTCTCTATCAGGCTAGAGATCTTTTAAAACTTTAAAGAACCTCTGAAACAACTACAAAACTGCTTTACAAACAGTACCAAGCAGACAACATGTGGGAACCCTGTGGAATGACCCAAATATTCGCAATAACTATACATATAAAGTGTGATCATCTTCATGTGTAGTTAATGCATATTTAAAAA